>CM064967.1:64953115-65054689 GCA_032847665.1 Solanum chilense
TTTGAAAGTTATTTGAAAAGTCATTTTACTCAAATCGCCGGTCAACCACAGGTAAGCGGGCATTCCGAGGGCCTAACACCTTACATTGAACTTCGAACCAATTTTTCAAATATATTTTATCTGTTTAAATCTTTTTGAAAAACGCAGAGTTTTTTTCTTGATCTTTACTAAATAATTAAGTGGTGATTCTGTTTCTTTTGGAAATTTGATTTCTCTTAAATCATAAGTTTAATCAATTTTGACGAAAACTTAGTCATTTTTCTTTGTATTTTATATTTTCGAGTAAAACACCTATATTTTCTTTAGTTTTATCCATTTAGAAAAATCTAAAAAACTATAAAAGGTATTGCATTTTGAACTAAAATAATTATAAAATGGGAAAAGAAAAACTCCATAAAAGCTTTAGGGTGGAGAAAATATTAGGCCATTTGGGAGCTTATAAAGGAGAAGATTTATGGGTGGAAAGGTAAAGAAAGCGTGAAGCCGTATTTCATTTCCATTGATTTATTAAATGAGAAAATAGTTGCTGAAAGTGATACATGATTGTTTTTGGAATAATATGACCACGTGATTTAGGAAGGACCTTGGAAATTGATCCCAAGAGGTAACCGCTTAATAGTGAGTGACACATGTCAGTTATAAATTCATTCTATAATTATTATTTTTACCATTTTAAAAAGAGTAAAAAGTTAAATTTATTTTTTTTCTTTGTTTTATTGGTCAAAATTATTAAATGTTATATTATTCTACAATTTCTCCTTTGAATATTACTGAATTTAATAGGGTAATATTGTAAATTTAATTTGTATAGAGCTTAATAAATGTCTTTTTCATGAGTTTTTGAAATTATAATTGTGTCTAATTTTGGTCTCTCGATACATATATTTGCCGCATCTAATTACATGTATCTCATATATACATGATTCAAAATTAGGTGTAATTTATTCTACATTCTTCCTCCTTGTGAAAAATTGCACACGTACTGCACAACATGTAAAAATCAAGGTCACAAGGACGAAGAATGTAGAATAAATTACACCTAATTTTGAATCATGTATATATGAGATACATGTAATTAGACGCGGCAAATACATGTATCGGAAGACCAAAATTAGACACAATTATAATTTCAAAAACTCATGAAAAAGACATTTATTAAGCTATATACAAATTAATTTTACAGTATTACCCTATTAAATTCAGTATTATTCAAAGGATAAATTGTATGAACAATATAACATTTAATAATTTTGACTAATAAAACAAAGTAAAAAAATAAATTTAACTTTTTACTCTTTCTAAAATGGTAAAAATAATAATTATAGAATGAATTTATAACTGACATGTCTCACTCACTATTAAGCGGCTACCTCTTGGGATCAATTTCCAAGGTCCTTCCTAAATCACGTGGTCATATTATTCCAAAAACAACCATGTATCACTTTCAGCAACTATTTTGTCATTTAATAAATCAATGGAAATGAAATACCGCTTCACGCTTTCTCCCACCCATAAATCTTCTCCTTTAAGCTCCCAAATGGCCTAATATTTTCTCCACCCTAAAGCTTTTATGGAGTTTTTCTTTTCCCATTTTATAATTTTTTTAGTTCAAAATGCAATAGCTTTTACAGTTTTTTAGATTTTTCTAACATGGATAAAACTAAAGAAAATATAGGTGTTTTAGTCGAAAATATAAAATATAAAGAAAAATGACTAAGTTTTCGTCAAAATCGATTAAACTTATGATTTAAGAGAAATCAAATTTCCAAAAGAAACAGAGTCACCACTTAATTATTTAGTAAAGATCAAGAAAAAAACTCTGCGTTTTTTAAAATGATTTAAACCGATAAAATATATTTGAAAAATAGGTTCGAAGTTCAATGTAAGGTGTTAGGCCCTCGGAATGCCCGCTTACCTGCGGTTGACCGGCGATTTGAATAAAATGACTTTTCAAATAACTTTCAAATTTTTAATTCAGTAAAGAAAAATTTATTTTTTATTGTTATTTACTTATTATTATTATTATTATTATTATTATTATTATTATTATTATTATTATTATTATTATTATTATTATTATTATTATCTTAAGTGTAAAGATCTAAGGGGATTTTTCTAAAGGGAAATAACTTAAGTGTTGATAAAGACCAATATCAAATAAAAGCTAAGTAATTTTCTATAAAATAAATATTCATATTTTTTGAATATAAAGAGAAATGACTATCTTGGGAATTTAATTAAATTAAACCATAGTATAAATAAATTAAGTCAAAACAATACAATATAAGTAAAAAGGAAGAGAGTATCAAATTTGGGCAAAATTCCAAATCTAAAAATGAACAAATCTTACTTAGAGTGTCCATGTGAAAGTTGATGCCAACTTTAAGGGGTCACCGATAAGTTATCCATAAAATTTGTAAGGGCAGCCCACATTATGGTAAACAAATGATTAGTGGTTAACATAACTTTATATTAAAGAGAAAAGGCATGCTAGTACAAGAAAAATGAAATAAAATTATTATATACATGGAACAAATTGATTTTCTTTACTTGAAAACAGAAACAACCTAACGACAAACAACTGGACAAATGAACTTTAAACGATTTCTAACAAAGCAAAACGGAGACATACTTAGCTGCCAAGAAACAAAATTTAGCCGAAGGATCTAACAACGAACAATTGACATCAAAGGAGCTAATGCTTAAGAACACGTTAGCCATAAGAATCAAAGTAAGACGAACATGTGATTCGAAATAACACGAAAGATAAACTTAAACAATTACAAACAGATTTGAACATCTAATCGGGGAATAACACAATGATCAGCCAATAATTCAAACAATAAAGATACTAAACCATGGTCATTCAAATTCGACCCGAGTGAGAATGAAGCCAAAGAAAACCTAACAGACACAAACTCATCACATAATAAAAAATAAACAAGGGAGTAGATATTACCTTTTCCCGGGTAGCGAATTAAACAGGACGAAGAAACCTCCAGAAAGAGAATTGTTGTTGCTCTGTCATTTGGGAATTTCTTTTGGGGATAAGGAAATGGGTCGGGAATTGAGAACAAAAGAGTGGGCTGCTGAAAAAAATGCTTTTATAAAGGCCCATAATTTGGTCCTTTGATATTGGTAAGCTAAATGAATTATTAATTTAGCCAAATCAAATTTAATTTTTAAATTCAGTTAAAATCTAAATAAGATGAACTAATATAATAAATTTAGGAGCTTCTCAATCTTAAAAAATAAATAATTAATTCAACCATAAACCAGTTGATTTTTAAAAGTAACCATAATTTAAATTAAACTAATGTTATAAAATACTTACCAAAATTAAAATATTTTTTTATTATTATTTTCAAATATTTATAAAATAAACTAATTGCATAAAAACATATTTACTATTTAAAAATGATAAAAGCTACTAAAATTACTCTAAAACAACTTGAAAAACATTTTATATTTTATAAAGCTAATTATTTTAAATCGTTCAAAATTAATTAAGCTCAAAAGTGAATGGTACTGATAGGTACTCGGTTAGAAGTACGGAGTGTATGTCTTTTGTTATCGACCTGCCCTACGAAAGAATACATATAACTTGGTCTAAATACGGAACTAATTTGATAATATTGTACAGTTATTTGATGGGTAGAAATGTGTGACCTATTTGGACATGATCTTCTCGGTAGGCATGGGAGATGTCCTCATAACACAAAATGGATCATTGATTTGCCTCCACTCCATATCAGTCTCCACTAGCGGCAACGTAGCTGTCTTCATAATTGGAAACGAATCATTACATTGCCTCCACTCCATTTCAGTCTCCATTCTTCGCTTCCAATCCAGTTCAGCCTCTAACCTTTGCCTCCACTCAATTTCAGTATCCATCGGAAACGAAGACGTCCTAGTAACAGAAAATGGATCATTTCTTTGCCTCAAGTACTCTACTTCAGACTCAATCGGCAACGAAGACCTCTTGTTAACACAGAAAATAAATAATTTTGTTGCCTCTACTCCATTTCAGTATCCATCAGCGGCAATGAATACATCCTGGTAACAGAAAATTGATAATTCATTTACCTCCAGTACTCCATTTAAGTCTCCATCGGTAATGAATATGACTTCATAATTCAAAACAGATTATTACGTTGCCTCCACTCAGCCTCAGTTTCCATAGGCAACAAAAGCACGCCTGATGACTGGAAATTGAATAATTCACATATGTATTACTTTTATTATAAGAATGCTCACCGTTAACTATTGACGAAGAACGGTTCGGTATATTCGATTTCTTCGAAGAAGCCCCAAAGTCACTCAGCCCAAACATTAGCTCTACACTTACATCCTCTACAATCTTTTTTCCTTTGTCATGATAATTAGCTCTCTCCATGTGAGAAAAAACTAAAAAAAATAAGAAAGTTATTTAATTACTCTCTCCATGTTAGCAAAAATTAAAAAAAAAAATAGAAAGTTATTGAATTACAAACTAAATAAACTTAATAGGATAAAAACCTCTATGGAAGTATGAAATTCACTTTTATTAATGAATGCTGGGAGAAACCTTCAGTCAATTTCAAGAGTATAAAGAGAAAAAAATTGAGGTGTGAGAATGGGAAAAACGTGAAGCGGTATTTCATTTCCGTGGGTGTAAGTGAAAATGAAGAAATAGCTCCTTGTCACGTGGTTAAGAAGGTACTTGGAAAATTGATCTAAAAAGCACAATTTAGCTAGAGTCTAAAACTGACTGAAAATGACAGTTGTCCATTATAATTATCTACTGAGAAACAGAATGGAACTAGACACGTGTCTGGAAAATCACTGCATAAAATTTTGCAAAAAGTTTTCATTTCACACTAAAAATGTAAAAATATTATTCATGCATTTTAATGTTCATTTCAATGTTTTTTGGGTAAATTTTATTAAATGTTGTATCATCTGATTGTTTTTTGGGAATTTTTTATTAAATTTCATATTATCAGATTATTCTAAATCTCTATATTAATGATTTTTTTTTATTTTTTCATAGTATAAAATAAATAAATTGTTTAAAATTTGAGATAACTGTTGATTTTTTTTCTTCATATAGACTCCAGGAAGTAGTGTCGGATCCAACATTTTAATAAGTGGGATAAAAATCTAAAAAAATATACACATGAAATAGCGAAAGAGAGTTCAATATCTACTATATATAAATAAAAGATTATTTTAATCTTATATAAATCACATAGCAGGGAATAATAAATATATCTATTAACTACAATGGTTTGGAGTTAACAAGTATACAATTATTTGAGTTATATTTTTCAGTTTAAATAATTGTGTAACTTACATAAATACCATAGTGTAATACCTTATTATCTTCTATCCCTATTATTTTTTGTAATTACATAAATCTCATATTCTTTAGGCATTTCAGATACATAATTATGAATCCGGATACATTATTGTTGATACATTATGTATAAGTTTGTTGCACTTATTAAGGAAAAAAAAGTTGTAAAATCAATTTAAAATCTCATAGTACCCATTTGTTTCACTAATAAAGGCGAAAAGCTGAAAATTAAATTAAGATTTCACAAATTATGTTATTTTATTAAAATATTTGTCATAATTCAAAATCCTATAGTGTAACAAATAAAAAAAAATCTTCTTGTTGTCCAATCGTTCTCTCTATTTCATAAAAAACATTGTCGAAATTTTGAAAAGCGAGGTGAGTTATGAAGGATTGTATGGAATTGTTGTTGGACAAACATTTTTTTTTTGAATCTTCAAGTTCATGGAATATCTTTTCGATTTTATTCAAGTCTATCGAAAATTTTGAGATTCAAAATTCTTATCAATATCATTGAAGATCTTTTCTATTTTAATTCAAAATCATTGAAAATTTTGAATTTCATAATTATTTTCTAGTTCATTGAAGATTATTTCAATTTTGATTAAAAATTATCAAAATTTTTGAGAAGATACATCATGAAGATCCTTTCAATTTAAATTGATAAGTGTTGTATTTCTACTAGGTACACTAAATAAGAAAGTGTTGCCCATATGATTTTAGTTTTGAGATCGATACATAATTATTTGGTAATTGTTATGTATGTGATACATTTATTATAAATTCAAATTTACGTATCATGACAAAAAACAATTAGTGCATAATACATTATTATTTATATATCTTATTTTGTTTGAGATCATGAAGATCCTTTTGTTTCAAATTGATAAATGTTGTATTTCTACAAGATACATTAAATAAGTAAGTGTTGCCCATAAGATTTTAAGTTTGAGATTTATACATTATTGTTTGGTAATTGTTATGTATCAGACACATTTAGTATATATTTGAATTGCATATCATAACTAAAAAATAGTGTATGATACATTATTGTTTATGTCTTTTATTATGTTTGAGAAATACTAAATTCTAAAATTAAAAAAAAATACATTATAGTAATTGTTTGAGATAGATACATTATTGTTTGGTAATAGTTATGTATTATTTAGTATAAATTTGAATTTACGTATCATTAATAAAAATACTGTGTATGATAAACTATATATATGTATTTTATTTTGTTTGAGAAATACTATATTTTAAAATTAAAAAAAAAACAATATACATGTAATTGTTTCAAAATAGCCTCTTTTTGGTGTGTGTGATAAATATACAAAGTTTATATACCAAATATATTTATATTGAACGTTATTGTAACGACCTGTTTAGTCGTTTCGAGCAGTAGAATTAGCTGTGATAAAAACTGACTGGGTCGACGGATCACGCGACGGACCGTCATGATCATGAAGGACTGTCATGGACTCCGTCGTCCCAAACTTGTATAATTCTCCTGCTGCTCTTTTTATTAACCTCGACGACAGGTAGGTCGAACCGTCATAGGAACGACGATCCATCGAGTGTCTCGTGCCAAAACCCTTAAACTTTGAAATTTGGGTACGGGGAATCAACTCTCTGAACTTCGCGACGGAATGGTAGCACGGACCGTCATAGGCACGACGGACCGTCACAGACCTCTTAAATGGAATTGAGTCTCTGAACTCTGTGATGACCCTGCAGGATGGACCGTCGCAGGCATGACGGGCCGTCACGAGCTGCGTAACCTTGACTGGGTCGGATTTCTGCTAAAGTTTTAAAGAGGTGTTTTGGACTATTTATAACAAACTGTATGAAATTAGTGGGTAAGTTTAATAACTTATTTACTTGAGGGTTAAAGGAGATAACCTTGAAATAAATAGTGGGTTACTTTTATCATCTTTGATACTTAATTATATGATAATTAGGGTAAAAGAAAAAGAGTTTGAATAAGGAAAAAGAGAAAGAACAGAGAGAAGAAGGGAGAACGAACGAGTGAGAGAAGAGAGAACGAAGAGGAAAGCAAAGACCTTGAGAAGTAGCTTGCTTGATCACGATTCTTCGGTGGAGGTAGGTTATGGTTTATGCTATTTCATAGTAAACTCTAAATAGCGATTGATATGTATTGGGTAGTATAGTAAAGTCTTCTATATGCTTAATTGTGTTGTTGCATGTTGTGATTATGTAAATGGTGATGGATTATAATGATGATACTGTGGAATCTTAAAAACCTTAAATCCACTCTATTCATGATGATGCCTTATATAAAAGAAGGCTTGATGAGCTAAAAGAATGAGGTTAATGGTTTGGGTGTCATGAACCGATACGTAGTATTAGGGGATCGGGTGTCACGAACCGACACGTAGTATAAGGGGATCGGGTGTCACGAACCGACACATAGTATTAGGGGATCGGGTGTCACAAACCGACACATAGTATTAGGGGATCGGGTGTCACGAACCGACACGTAGTATTAGGGGATCGGGTGTCATGAACCGACACGTAGTATTAGGGGATCGGAGTGTCACATTCTGACACAACAGGAATAAAGGGATTGAATCTGGAATTATGTAAATGTAATTAAATTCAAAGAACCTATTTCCCAAATGAGTATGGTGTGGAGGCTTGAGTCCTCATGGGTGCGCTTGGTGTTGTTATTAATTATTCTTGTACTTGTTGTTGTCACGTGTTAAGTATTATGGTTGATTTTATACTATTGTTTTATATATATTGATTTCTATTTTGAGTTGGCCGATGATATCTACTCAGTACTTGTGCCTTGTACTGACCCCTACTTGTAATTTTCTTCTTTGTATTTGTGGAGTGCAGCAAACGTGCCAACAACTTCGACTCGTCCGCAACTCTAGCCAGACTTCAGCATAATAAGATTTCAGGGTGAGCTATTATTCCTAGCTCGGACTGGATTCTTTCCTTCGCGTCTTGATGTCTTGAAGTTTGGACATGGACCATCTCTTTTACTGTTTTAGTTTCTTAAATACTCTTAGAATTTGAAATTTGAGGATAGATGTTCTTGGTGTGATGACTTCCAGATTTTGGGAATGATAAGTATTGAGTTTTAGAAGTTCTTTAATCGATTTTCGTTAATGAGTTTTAAGTCTTCCGCATTATATTCTGTTTATTATGGTTGAAATGTTGGGGTTAGATTTGTTGGTTCGCTCACATAGGAGGATAAGTGTGGGTGCCAGTCGCGGCTCATTTTGGGTTGTGACAAACTAGGTATCAGAGCATTAGGTTCGTTGGTCTCATCACACAAGAACGAGTCTAGTAGAGTCTTGAGGAACAGTAGGGGGACGCCTTTACTTTTCTTTGAGAGGCTATAAGATTTTAGGAAAATTCCATTCTTTCATTCTTTCGTGCTATTACTTGGATCCAATTGGTATCTAGGTGATACAAATTGGTATCTGACCATCTTCACTCTATTTCGCAGATGGTTAGAACTAGAGCAACAACTGCGCCAACACCAACACTGGCAAGACAAGATGCGTCTGAGCCAGCCACTGGGCTGTAGCTCGAAGAGGAGCAGCGACAAGAGGCCATGGTAGAGGTCGTGGGAGGACGTCCTCTAGAGGAAGAGGACAAGCACCTGGCCCAGCTAGTACTAGGGCGGTGACTCCTCCACCGACTGAGGAAGTAGTAAGAGAGGGTGAGGAAGGGGAGAATGAGCAAGTGCAGAATGAGGAATTACCACCCCAACCTACCCCAGAGATGATTAACCAGGTTCTTGCTTATCTTAGCGGGTTATCTGATCAGGGCCAGACACCTCCAGTGTTTTCTGC
Source organism: Solanum chilense (assembly GCA_032847665.1). Taxonomy (NCBI): domain Eukaryota; kingdom Viridiplantae; phylum Streptophyta; class Magnoliopsida; order Solanales; family Solanaceae; genus Solanum; species Solanum chilense. The sequence continues at coordinate 64,962,284 of CM064967.1, forward strand.
ACCAGCACCTCAGGTTCCGGGAGTACAACATGCAGCTGCTGTGGCTCCCCGCATGGATGCCTCATTGGAAATAGGCACGTTTCCTCGGTTGACTACAGGGCCTATAATGACAAGTGATCAGCATGAACTTTTCACTAAGTTCTTGAAGAAACCTCCAGTTTTCAAGGGTACTGAATCTGAGGATGCCTATGATTTTCTGGTTGATTGTCATGAGCTGCTACATAAGATGGGCATAGTGGAACGATTTGGCGTTGAGTTTGTGACCTATCAGTTTCAGGGGAACGCCAAAATGTGGTGGAGGTCATATGTTGAGTGTCATCCAGCACAGTCACCACCTATGACTTGGGCATCATTCTCTAGCTTATTTAAGGAGAAGTATACACCGGACTTTGAGGGATAGGAGGAGAGATGAGTTCCTGAGCCTAGAGCAAGGCAGGATGTCGATTACTGCATATGAGGCTAAGTTTTGTGCATTATCTAGGTATGCCACCCAGCTTTGCTTCAGTCCACAAGAGCGGATTCGCCGTTTTGTGAAGGGATTGAGGTCAGATTTGCAGATTCCAGCCTTACAGGTAGCTACTGCAGCAAAATCCTTTCAGGAGGTGGTAGATTTTGTGATAGAAGTGGAGGGAGTGAAGCCAGACGACTTCACCATGACATCAACACCTAAGAAGTTTCGTAAGGGAGGCGAGTTTAGTGATTCTTACTCCAGAGGGCAGAGTTCTGGAGGTTATCCAGCCCGACCTATTCAGTCTTCACTGCAGGCTATAGGTGGGGGTCTACCGCAGACCGGCCAACATTTCTCTAAGTTTGGAGGTTATCCTCAAACTCCGTCGTTCTCATAGAGACCTATGCTTGACTCCAGAGAGTGTTATGGATGTGGAGAGACTGGACATATTCGGAGGTTTTGTCCAAAACAGAGTTACAGACCCCCAATAGTCAGAGGTAGAGGTGGTCATGGGAGAGGCCGCCATTCTGGAGGACGTGGTGGTCAAGGTAATGGTGGTCACCAAACCAACCAGGGTGGCGGGCAAGCCGGAGCGACTGCAGCATAACATGGTAGGGGCAACGGACAGACAGGTGGTAGGGCCCATTGTTATGCTTTCCCTGGGAAGTCTGAAGCAGAGACATCTGATGTTGTTATCACAGGTAATCTTTTGGTTTATGATTGCATGACTTCTGTATTATTTGATCCTGGATCCACATTTTCATATGTATCTTCCTCATTTGCTATTGGTCTTGATTTACATTGTGATTTGCTTGACATGCCTATTCGTGTTTCTACTCCGGTGGGTGGGTCTGTGATAGTTGAAAAGGTGTATAGGTCTTGTCTTGTGACTTTTGTGGGGAGCAATACTCATGTACACTTGGCTATCCTAGAAATGGTTGATTTCAATGTAATTCTGGGTATGACTTGGCTTTCTCCAAATTTTGCAATCTTAGATTGTAATGTTAAAACCGCAACGTTGGCCAAGCCTGGACAGATCCGTTAGTGTGGGAGGGTGACTACACTTCCACTCCAGTTCGTATCATCTCCTTTCTTCGTGCTAAGAGAATGGTTAGTAAAGGGTGTTTGTCTTTCTTGGCACACCTCAGGGATGATACTACCCATACACCTTTAATTGAGTCGGTTTCGATAGTCCGTGAGTTTCTGGATGTGTTTTCTGCAGACCTTCCTGGTATGCCATCGGATAGAGATATTGATTTCTTTATTGATCTGGAGCCGGGTACTCACCCCATTTCCATACCCCCTTGTAGAATGGATCCCGCCGAGTTAAGGGAGTTAAAGGCCCAACTTCAAGAGTTGTTAAGCAAAGGCTTTATTAGACCAAGTGCATCCCCTTGGGGTGCTCCTGTTTTGTTTGTGAAGAAGAAGGATGGAAGTTTTCGGATGTGCATAGACTACAGGCAACTGAATAAGGTAACCATTAAGAACAAGTATCCTCTTCCTCGCATCGATGATTTGTTTGATCAGTTACAATGTGCTTGTACCTTCTAAAAAATTGATTTGAGATCTGGTTATCATCAATTGAAAATACGGGCAACGGATGTGCCCAAGACTGCTTTTCAGACCAGGTATGGGCATTATGAGTTCTTAGTAATGTCTTTTGGGCTTACTAATGCCCCTGCTGCTTTCATGAGCTTGATAAAGAATGGGATTTTTAAGCCATATCTGGATCTCTTTGTCATTGTATTCATTGATGATATACTGGTATACTCAAAGAGCAGGAAAGAACATGAGGAGCACTTGAGAATTGTATTGGAAATGTTGAGGGAGAAAAAGCTTTATGCCAAATTCTCCAAGTGTGAGTTTTGGCTAGATTCAGTGTCCTTCTTGGGGAATGTGGTTTCTAAGGATGGAGTGATGGTGGATCCTTCTAAGATCGAAGCAGTGAAGAGTTGGGTAAGTCCTACTAATGTTACAGAGGTAAGGAGCTTTGTTGGTTTAGCTAGCTACTACCGTCGATTTGTCAAGGGATTCTCTTATGTTGCTTCCCAATTGAAAAATTTGACTAAGCAGAGTGTTCCATTTGTATGGTCGGACGAGTGTGAAGAAAGCTTTCAGAAACTCAAGACCTTGTTGACTACTGCACCAATTCTTACCCTGCCAGTGGAAGGTAAGAATTTCATTGTTTATTGTGATGCATCCTATTCCGGTTTGGGTGCAGTGCTAATACAAGAGAAGAATGTAATTGCTTATGCCTCGAGGCAATTAAAGGTGCATGAACGTAATTATCCGACCCATGATTTGGAGTTGGCTGCAGTAGTGTTTGCATTAAAGCAATGGAGACATTATCTATATGGGGTTAAGTGTGAAGTCTATACGGATCATCGTAGTTTACAGTATGTCTTTACTCAGAAAGATTTGAATTTGAGAAAGAGGAGGTGGATGGAAATACTGAAGGACTATGATATCACTATCTTGTATAATCCGGGAAAAGCTAATGTTGTGGCAGATGCTTTAAGTAGAAAGGCAGGGAACATGGGAAGTCTAGCTCACTTGCAGGTTTCTAGACGCCCATTGGCTAGAGAGGTTCAGACTCTGGCTAATGACTTTATGAGGCTGGAAGTACTAGAGAAGGGAGGATTTTTTGCCTGTGTGGAGGCAAGATCTTCCTTTCTTGACAAGATTAAGGGAAAGTAGTTTACTGATGAGAAACTGATCCGGATTCGAGATAAGGTATTGCGAGGAGAGGCTAAAGAAGCAAAAATCGATGAGGAAGGTGTTTTGAGAATTAAGGGAAGGGTATGTGTACCCCGCGTCGATGATTTGATTCACACTATTCTTACAGAGGCTCATTGGTCAAGGTATTTTATACATCCTGGTGCAACCATGATGTATCGTGACCTAAAGCAACATTTTTGGTGGAGTAGGATGAAGCGTGACATTGTTGATTTTGTTGCTCAATGCCCGAATTGTCAGCAAGTGAAGTATGAACACCAGAGGCCTGGAGGGACACTTCAGAGACTGCCCATTCCGGAATGGAAGTGGGAGAGAATTGCAATGGACTTCGTGGTTGGTCTTCCAAAGAAAATGGGTAAGTATGACTCCATTTGGGTAATTGTTGACAGATTAACTAAGTCTGCTCATTTCATTCCGGTCAAGGTGACCTACAATATGGAGAAGTTAGCCAAACTTTTTATCTCATAAATTGTTCGATTGCATGGAGTTCCACTTTCCATCATATCTGATAGAGGTACTCAGTTTACTTCTAACTTTTGGAAAACATTGCGTGCTGAATTAGGTACTATGTTGGATCTTATTACTGTATTTCACCCTCAGACCGATGGTCAGTCTGAGCGAACGATTCAGGTTTTGGAGAATATGCTTCGTGCATGTGTGATAGAATTTGATGGTCATTGGGATAACTTCTTACCCTTGGCAGAGTTCTCATACAATAATAGCTATCACTCAAGTATTGATATGGCCCCATTTGAGGCACTGTGTGGGAGGAGATGTAGGTCTCCCATTGGTTGGTTTGATGCATTTGAGGTAAGACCATGGGGTACCGATCTTTTGAGGGAGTCGTTAGATAAAGTAAAATTCATTCAGGAAAGCTTCTAGCCGCTCAGAAAAGACAGAAATAATATGCAGATCGAAAGGTTAGGGACTTGGATTTTATGGAGGGTGAGCAAGTCTTGATGAAGGTTTCACCCATGAAAGGGGTGATGCGGTTTGGTAAGTGAGGTAAGCTTAGTCCGAGGTACATTGGTCCATTTGAAGTTCTGAAGAGCGTGGGGGAGGTGGCTTATGAATTGGCATTGCCTCCAGGACTCTCAAGAGTGCACCCGGTATTTCATGTGTCTATGCTGAAAAGATACCACGGAGATGGAAACTACATTATTCATGGGGACTGAGTTCTTCTTGATGAGAATTTCTCTTATGAGGAGGAGCCTGTTGCCATTTTAGATAGAGAAGTCCGCAATTTGAGATCAAGGGAGATTGCATCGATCAAGGTTCAATGGAAGAATCGGCCAGTTGAAGAGTCCACTTGGGAGAAGGAGGATGATATGCAAGAAAGATACCCACACCTTTTTACAGATTCAGGTACTCTTTCTCTCCCTTGTTTTACTTCTTGTGATCGTTCGAGGACGAACAATGGGTAAATTGGTATCTATTGTGACGACATGTTTAGTCGTTTTGAGCAGTAGAATTAGTTGTGATAAAAACTGACTGGGTCGACGGATCACGCGACAGACCGTCATGATCACGACGGACTGTCATAATCACGACAGACCGTCATGGACTCCGTCGTCCCACACTTGTATAATTCTCCTGCTGCTTTCTTCATTACCCTCGATGACAGGTAGGAAGAACCATCATAGGAACGACGATCCTTCGGGTGTCTCGTGCCAAAACACTTAAACTTTGAAATTTGGGTACGGGGAATCAACTCTCTGAACTTCGCGACGGAATGACAGCACGGACCGTCGTAGGCACGACGGACCGTCACAGACCTCCTAAATGAAATTGAGTCTCTGAACTCTGTGACGACCCTGCAGGATGGACCGTCGCAGGCATGACGGGCCGTCACGAGCTGCGTAACATTGACTGGGTCGGATTTCTGCTAAAGTTTTAAAGGGGTGTTTTGGACTATTTATGACAAACTGTATGAAATTAGTGGGTAAGTTTAATAACTTATTTACTTGAGAGTTAAAGGAGATAACCTTGAAATAAATAGTGGGTTACTTTTATCATCTTTGATACTTAATTATATGATAATTAGGGTAAAAGAAAAAGAGTTTGAATAAGTAAAAATAGAAAGAACAGAGAGAAGAAGGGAGAACGAACGAGCGAGAGAAGAGAGAACGAAGAGGAAAGCAAAGACCTTGAGAAGTAGCTTGCTTGATCACGATTCTTCGGTGGAGGTAGGTTATGGTTTATGCTATTTCATAGTAAACTCTAAATAGCGATTGATATGCATTGGGTAGTATAGTAAAGTCTTCTATATGCTTAATTGTGTTGTTGCATGTTGTGATTATGTAAATGGTGATGGATTATAATGATGATACTGTGGAATCTTAAAAACCTTAAATCCACTCTATTCATGATGATGCCTTGATATAAAAGAAGGCTTGATGAGCTAAAAGAATGAGGTTAATGGATCGGGTGTCACGAACCGACACGTAATATTAGGGGATCGGGTGTCACGAACCGACACGTAGTATTAGGGGATCGGGTGTCACGAACCGACACGTAGTATTAGGGGATCGGGTGTCACGAACCGACACGTAGTATTAGGGGATCGGGTGTCACGAACCGACACGTAGTATTAGGGGATCGGGTGTCACGAACCGACACGTAGTATTAGGGGATCGGAGTGTCACGTTCCGAAAGAAGAGGAATAAAGGGATTGAATCTGGAATTATGTAAATGTAATTAAATTCAAAGAACCTATTTCCCAAATGAGTATGGTGTGGAGGCTTGAGTCCTCATGGGTGCGCTTGGTGTTGTTATCAATGATTCTTGTACTTGTTGTTATCACCTGTTAAGTATTATGGTTGATTTTATACTATTGTTTAATGTATATTGATTTCTATTTTGAGTTGGCCGATGATATCTACTCAGTACTTGTGCCTTGTACTGACCCCTACTTGTAATTTTCTTCTTTGTATTTGTGGAGTGCAGCAAACGTGCCAACAACTTCGACTCGTCCGCAACTCTAGCCAGACTTCAGCATAATCAGATTTCAGGGTGAGCTATTATTCCTAGCTCGGACTGGATTCTTTCCTTCGCGTCTTGATGTCTTGAAGTTTGGACATGGACCATCTCTTTTACTGTTTTAGTTTCTTAAATACTCTTAGAATTAGAAATTTGAGGATAGATGTTCTTGGTGTGATGACTTCCAAATTTTGGGAATGATAAGTATTGAGTATTAGAAGTTATTTAATCGATTTTCGTTAATGAGTTTTAAGTCTTCCGCATTATATTCTGTTTATTATGGGTGAAATGTTGGGGTTAGATTTGTTGGTTCGCTCATATAGGAGGATAAGAGTGGGTGCCACTCACGGCTCGTTTTGGGTCTTGATAGTTATATACACTAATCAAATATTCAACAACATTAGAGTTATGTATCAAAATCTTAATATGAATATTATACATTACATAAAACAAAAGTTATTGCAACAATGATGTATCAGATCAATGATAACACTTACAAAGACTAACTTAAGACTCAAAATAAAGGAGATATATTAAAAATATGTATCTTTAATAGTGATGGTCACGCTATGGTAGACTTTTTCTTCCTTTTTTTGCGGATGTTTTTCAATGTGCATTTTTCTTTTGAAAAATTTTATGAAATAGAATACGATGAAATAAGGTCATTAAAAACTTTGCTAATGACCAGTTTAATTTCATAAGCCTATTGAGCATATTAAGTTAAGAGTTGGTATTCATAATATAATCCATGAGTGTGAAAGTGAAAAAACGTGAAGAGGTTTTTTTATTTCTGTGGGTGTAAGTTTTAATGACGAGATATCTCCTTGTCACATGATTTAACAAGGGACTTGAGAAATTGATCGAAAAATACAATTCAGCTAAAGTCTAAATAAGAAGTAACCAACTGAAAATGACACCAGACCGTTGTAATTACCTATTGAGAAATAGAAAGGAGCTTGACACGTGTCTCAAAAAATTACTACATGAAAAGTTGCGAAATGTTTTCACTTTGACACTTAAGATGTGAAAAATATTATTTATTGTCACGACCCAAAATGAGCCGCGAGTGGCACCCACACTTATCCTACTATGTGAGCGAACCAACAAATCTAAACCTCAACATTTACTACCATTCCAAACATAATGAACAAAATATAATGCGGAAGACTAAAAATCTCATTAATATAACCAATAAACAAACTTCTAAAACTCAATACTTATTATTCTCAAAATCTAGAAGTCATCACACCAAGAACATCTAACCTCAAATTTCTAAGTCTAAGAGTATTCAAGAAACTAAAACAAATAAAAGAGATGGTCCATGTCCGAACTTCAAGACATCAAGACGTGAAGGAGAGAGTCCAATCCTAGCTAGAAACAATAGATCACCTGAATTCTGATATACTGAAGACTGGCTAGAGTTGCAGACGAATCGAAGTCGATGGCACATTTGCTGCACTCCACAAATAACAAAGAAGAAAATTACAAGTAGGGGTCAGTACAAGGCACAAGTACTGAGTAGGTATCATCGGCCAACTCAAAATAGAAAGCAATATACATTGAGTAATAATATAAAATCAACTACAATACTCAACAGGTGGCAACAACAAGTACAAGAACCATTGATAACAACACCAAGTACTCATTTGGGAAAAAGGTTCTTTAAGTTTTGAGTATATTATCATAATTCAAGATTCATTCTCTTTATTCCTCTTGTGTCGGAACGTGACACTCCGATCCCCTAATACTACGTGTCGGTTCGTGACACCCGATCCCCTAATACTATGTGTCGGTTCGTGACACTCGATCCCCTAATACTACGTGCCGGTTCCTGACACCCGATCCCCTAATACTACGTGTCGGTTCGTGACACCTAATCCCCTAATACTACGTGTCGGTTCGTGACACCCGATCCATTAACCTCATTCTTTTAGTTCATGAAGCCTTCTTTGATATCAAGGCATCATCATTAATAGAGTGGATTTAAGGTTTTTAAGATTCCACAGTATCATCATTATAATCCATCACCATTTACATAATCACAACATGCAACAACACAATTAAGCATATAGAAGACTTTACAATACCACCCAATACATATCAATCGCTACTTAGAGTTTACTATGAAATAGCATAAACCATAACCTACCTCCACCGAAGAATCGTGATCAAGCAAGCTACTTCTCAAAGCCTTTGCTTTCCTCTTCATTTCTCCCTCTCTCATTCGTTCTTCCCTCTTCTCTCTGTTCTTTCTATTTTTCGTTATTCAAACTCTTTTTGTTTTACCCTAATTATCATACAATTAAGTATAAAAGATGATAAAAGTAACCCACTATTTATTTCAAGGTTATCTCCTTTGACCCCCAAGAAATTAAATTATTAAACTTACCCCACTAATTTCATAATTATAAGCATGAATAGTCCAAAACGCCCCTTAAAAACTTTTAGCAGAAATCCGACCCAGTCGAGGTTACACCGCTCGTGAGGGCCCGTCGTGCCTGCGACGGTCCATCCTGCAGGGTCGTCACAGAGTTCAGAGAGTCGAATTCATTAAAGAGGTCTGTGACGGTCCATCGTGCCTACGACGGTCCGTGCTGCAATTCCGTTGTGAAGTTCAGAGAGTCGATTCCCCGTACCCAATTTTCAAAGTTTAAGTGTTTTGGCACGAGACACTCGACGGTTCGTCGTGACCATGAAGGTCCGTCGTGTGCTCTGTCGACACAGTCAGTTATTATCAAAAGTAATTCTACTGCTCGAAATGACTAAACAGGTCGTTACAATAGATACCAATTTACCCATCGTTCGTCCTCGAACGATCACAAGAAGAGAAACAAGGGCGAGAAAGAGAACCTGAATCTGTAAAAAGGTGTGGATATCTTTCTTGCATATCAGCCTCCTTCTCCCAAGTGGACTCTTCAACTGGCCGATTCTTCCATTGAACCTTGATGGATGCAATCTCCCTTGATCTCAACTTGCGAACTTCTCTATCTAAAATGGAAAAAGGCTCCTCCTCATAAGACAAATTCTCATCAAGAAGAACTGAGTCCCAACGAATAATGTAGTTTCCATCTCCATGGTATCTTTTCAGCATAGACACATGAAATACCGGGTGCACTCCTGAGAGTCCTGGAGGCAAGGCTAATTCATAAGCTACCTCCCCCACGCGCTTCAGAACTTCAAATGGACCAATGTACCTCGAACTAAGCTTACCTCGCTTACCAAACCGCATCACCCCTTTCATGGGCGAAACCTTCAGCAAGACTTGCTCACCCTCTATAAAATCCATGTCTCTAACTTTTAGGTCTGCATATTCTTTCTGCCTGTTCTGAGCGGCTAGAAGCTTTTCCTAAATGAATTTTACTTTATCTAAAGACTCCCTCAGAAAGTCAGTACCCCATGGTCTTACCTCAAATGCATCAAACCAACCAATGGGAGACCTACATCTTTTCCCATACAGTGCCTCAAATGGGGCCATATCAATACTTGAGTGATAGCTATTGTTGTATGAGAACTCTGCTAAGGGTAAGAAGTTATCCCAATGACCACCAAATTCTATTACACAGGCACGAAGCATATCCTCCAAAACCTGAATCGTTCGCTCAGACTGACCATCGGTCTGAGGGTGAAATGCAGTACTAAGATCCAACCTAGTACCTAACTCGGCATGCAATGTTCTCCAAAACATAGAAGTAAATTGCGTACCTCTATCTGATATGATGGAAAGTGGAACTCCATGCAACCTAATGACTTCTGAGATATAGAGCCTGGCTAACTTCTCTGCATTGTAAGTCACCTTGACCGGAATGAAGTGAGCAGACTTAGTTAATTTGTCAACAATTACCCAAATAGAATCAAACTTACCCAATGTCTTTGGAAGACCAACCACAAAATTCATTGCCATTCTTTCCCACTTCCATTCAGGAATGGGCATTCTCTGAAGTGTCCCTCCAGGCCTCTGGTGTTCATACTTTACCTGCTGACAATTCGGGCATTGAGCAACAAAATCAACAATATCACGCTTCATCCTGCTCCACCAAAAATGTTGCTTTAAGTCACGATACATCTTGGTTGCACCAGGATGTATAGAATACCTTGAACTATGAGCCTCTGTAAGAATAGTGTAAATCAAATCATCGACACGGGGTACACATACCCTTCCCTTAATTCTCAAAATGTCTTCCTCATCGATTTTTGCTTCTTTTGCCTCTCCTCGCAATACCTTATCTCGAATCCAAATCAGTTTCTCATCAGTAAACTGCTTTCCCTTAATCTTGTCAAGAAAGGAAGATCTTGCCTCCACACAAGCCAAAAATCCTTCCTTCTCTAGTACTTCCAGCCTCATAAAGTCATTAGCCAGAGTCTGAACCTCTCTAGCCAATGGGTATCTAGAAACCTGCAAGTGAGCTAGACTTGCCATGCTCCCTGCCTTTCTACTTAAGGCATCTGCCACAACATTAGCTTTTCCCGGGTGATACAAGATAGTGATATCATAGTCCTTCAGTAGTTCCATCCATATCCTCTGTCTCAAATTCAAATCTTTCTGAGTAAAGACATACTGTAAACTACGATGATCCGTATAGATTTCACACTTAACCCCATATAGATAATGTCTCCATTGCTTTAATGCAAATACTACCGCAGCCAATTCCAAATCATGGGTCGAATAATTACGTTCATGCACCTTTAATTGCCTCGAAGCATAAGCAATTACATTCTTCTCTTGCATTATCACTGCACCCAAACCAGAATAGGATGCATCACAATAAACAATGAAATTCTTACCTTCCACTGGCAGGGTAAGAATTGGTGCAGTAGTCAACAAGGTCTTGAGTTTCTGAAAGCTTTCTTCACATTTGTCCGACAATACAAATGGAACACTCTGCTTAGTCAAATTTGTCAATTGGGAAGCAACAGAAGAAAATCCCTTGAAAAATCAACAAAGCTCCTTACCTTTGTGACATTAGTAGGTCTTACCCAACTCTTCAATGCTTCAATCTTCGAAGGATCCACCATCACTCCATCCTTAGAAACTACGTGCCCCAAGAAGGACACTGAATCTAGCCAAAACTCACACTTGGAGAATTTGGCATAAAGCTTTTTCTCCCTCAACATTTCCAATACAATTCCCAAGTGCTCCTCATGTTCTTTTCTGCTCTTTGAGTATACCAGTATATCATCAATGAATACAATGACAAAGAGATCCAGGTATGGCTTAAAAATCACGTTCATCAAGCTCATGAAAGAAGCAGGGGCATTCGTAAGCCCAAACGACATTACTAAGAACTCATAATGCCCATACCTGGTCCGAAAAGCAGTCTTTGGCACATCCGTTGCCCGTATTTTCAATTGATGAAAACCAGATCTCAAATCGATGCGAGGAAGAGGATACTTGTTCTTAATAGTTACCTTATTCAGTTGCCTGTAGTCTATGCACATCCGAAAACTTCCATCCTTCTTCTTCACAAACAAAACAGGAGCACCCCAAGGGGATGCACTTTGTCTAATAAAGTCTTTACCTAACAACTCTTGAAGTTGGACCTTTAACTCCCTTAACTCAGCGGGATCCATTCTATTAGGGGGTATGGAAATGGGGCGAGTACCCGGCTCCAAATCAATACAGAAATCAATATCTCTATCCGGTGGCATACCAGGAAGGTCTGCAGGAAACACATCCAGAAACTCACGGACTATCGAAACATACTCAATTGAAGGTACTTGGGTAGTATCATCCCTGAGGTGTGCCAAGAAAGCTAAACACCCTTTACTAACCATTCTCTTAGCACGAAGAAAGGAGATGATACGAACTGGAGTGGAAGTGTAGTCACCCTCCCACACTAACGGATCTGTCCCAGGCTTGGCCAATGTTACAGTTTTAGCATTACAATCTAAGATTGCAAAATTTGGAAAAAGCCAAGTCAGACCCAGAATTACATCGAAATCAACCATTTCTAGGATAACCAAGTCTACATGAGTATTGCTCCCCACAAAAGTCACAAGACAAGAGCTGTACACCTTTTCAACTATCACAGACTCACCCACCGGAGTAGAAACACGAATAGGCATGTCAAGCAAATCACAATGTAAATCAAGACCAGTAGCAAATGAGGAAAGATATATATGAAAAAGTGGATCCAGGATCAAATAATACATAAGACATGCAATCACAAACCAAAAGATTACCTGTGATAACAGCATCAGATGTCTCTGCTTCAGACCTCCCGGGGAAAGCATAACAATGGGCCCTATCACCTGTCTGTCCGTTGCCCCTACCATGTTGTGCCGCAGTCGCTCCGGCTTGACCGCCACCCCAGTTGGTTTTGTGACCACCATTACCTTGTCTACCACGTCCTCCAAAATGATGGCCTCTCCCATGACCACCTCTACCTCTAACTATTGGGGGTCTGTAACTATGTTTTGGACAAAACCTCCGAATAGTTCCAGTCTCTCCGCATCCATAACACTCTTTGGGGTCAAGCATAGGTCTCTGTGAGAACGACGAAGTCTGGGGATAACCTCCAAACTCAGAGAAATGTTGACCGGTCTGCGGTGGACCCCCAGCTACAGCCTGCAGTGAAGACTGAATAGGTCGGGCTGGATAACCTCCAAAACTCTGCCCTCTGGAGTAAGAACCACTAAACTCGCCTCCCTTACGAAACTTCTTAGGTGTTGATGTCATGGTGAAGTCGTCTGGCTTCACTCCCTCCACTTCTATCACAAAATCTACCACCTTTTGAAAGGATTTTGCTGCAGTAGCTACCTGTAAGGCTGGAATCTGCAAATCTGACCTCAATCCCTTCACAAAACGGCGAATCCGCTCTTGTGGACTGAAGCAAAGCTGGGTGGCATACCTGGATAATACACAAAACTTAGCCTCATAAGCAATAACCGACATCCTGCCTTGCTCTAGGCTCAGGAACTCATCCGTCCTCCTATCCCTCAAAGTCCGGGGTATATACTTCTCCATAAACAAGCTAGAGAATGATGCCCAAGTCATAGGTGGTGCCTGTGCTGGTTGACACTCAACATACGATCGCCACCACATTTTGGCATTTCCCTGAAACTGATAGGTTACAAACTCAACACCGAATCGTTCCACTATGCCCATCTTATGTAGCAGCTCATGACAATCAACCAGAAAATCATAGGCATCCTCAGATTCAGTACCCTTGAAAACTGGAGGTTTCAACTTCAAGAACTTAGTGAAAAGTTCATGATGATCACTTGTCATTATAGACCCTGTAGTCAACCGAGGAAACGTACCTATTTCCAATGAGGCATCCATGCGGGGAGCCACAACAGTTGTATGTTGTGCTCCCGGAACCTGAGGCGCAGGTGCAGAAAACACCGGAGGTGTTTGGCCTTGTCGGATAACCCGCTAAGATAAGCAAGAACCTGGTTAATCATCTCTGGGGTAGGTTGGGGTGGTAATTCCTCATCTTGCACTTGCTCATTTTCCCCTTCCTGACCCTCTCTTACTACCTCATCAGTCGGTGGAGGAGTCACCGCCCTAGTACTAGCTGGACTAGGTGTTTGTCCTCTTCCTCTAGAGGACGTTCTCCCGCGAACTCTACCACGGCCTCTTGCCACTGCTCCCCTTCGAGCTACAGCCCCAGTGGCTGGCTAACACGCATCCTGTCTTGCCGGTGTTGGTGTTGGCGCAGTTGTGGCTCTAGTTCTAACCATCTGCGAAATAGAGTGAAGATGGTCAGATACCAATTTGTATCACCTAGATACCAATTGGATCCTTGTAATAGCACGAAAGAAAGAAAGAATGGAATTGTCCTAAAGTCTTATAGCCTCTCAAAGAAAAGTAGAGGCGTCCCCCTACCGTTCCTCAAGACTCTACTAGACTCGTTCTTGTGTGATGAGACCAACGAACCTAATGCTCTGATACAAAGTTTGTCACGACACAAAACGAGCCGCGAGTGGCACCCACACTTATCCTACTATGTGAGCGAACCAACAAATCTAAACCTCAACATTTACCACAATTCCAAACATAATGAACAAAATATAATGCGGAAGACTAAAAATCTCATTAATATAACCAATAAACAAGCTTCTAAAACTCAATACTTATTATTCCCAAAATCTGGAAGTCATCACACCAAGAACATCTATCCTCAAATTTCTAAGTCTAAGAGTATTCAAGAAACTAAAACAAATAAAAGTGATGGTCCATGTCCGAACTTCAAGACATCAAGACGTGAAGGAGAGAGTCCAGTCCGATCTAGAAATAGTAGCTCACCCCGAATTCTGATATACTGAAGACTGGCTAGATGTGCGGACGAGTCGAAGTCGATGGCACGTTTGCTGCACTCCACAAATAACAAAGAAGAAAATTACAAGTAGGGGTCAGTACAAGGCACAAGTACTGAGTAGGTATCATCGGCCAACTCAAAATAGAAAGCAATATACATTGAGTAATAATATAAAATCAACTACAATACTCAACAGGTGGCAACAACAAGTACAAGAACCATTGAAAATAACACCAAGTACATCTATCAGGACTCAAGCCTCCACACCATACTCATTTGGGAAAAAGGTTCTTTAAGTTTTGAGTATATTATCATAATTCAAGATTCATTCTCTTTATTCCTCTTGTGTCGGAACGTGACACTCCGATCCCCTAATACTACGTGTCGATTCATGACACCTGATCCCCTAATACTACGTGTCGGTTCGTGACACTCGATCCCCTAATACTACTTGCCGGTTCGTGACACCCGATCCCTTAATACTACGTGTCGGTTCGTGACACCCGATCCCCTAATACTACGTGTCGGTTCGTGACACCCGATCCATTAACCTCATTCTTTTAGTTCATCAAGCCTTCTTTGATATCAAGGCATCATCATTAATAGAGTGGATTTAAGGTTTTTAAGATTCCACAGTATCATCATTATAATCCATCACCATTTACATAATCACAACATGCAACAACACAATTAAGCATATAGAAGACTTTACAATACCACCCAATACATATCAATCGCTACTTAGAGTTTACTATGAAATAGAATAAACCATAACCTACCTCCACCGAAGAATCGTGACCAAGCAATCTACTTCTCAAAGCCTTTGCTTTCCTCTTCACTTCTCCCTCTATGGTTCGTTCTCCCCTCTTCTCTCTGTTCTTTCTATTTTTCCTTATTCAAACTCTTTTTCTTTTACCCTAATTATAATATAATTAAGTATAAAAGATGATAAAAGTAACCTACTATTTATTTCAAGGTTATCTCCTTTAACCCCCAAGAAATTAAATTATTAAACTTACCCCACTGATTTAATAATTATAAGCATGAATAGTCCAAAACGCCCCTTAAAAACTTTTAGCAGAAATCCAACCCAGTCGAGGTTACGCCGCTCGTGACGGCCCATCGTGCCTGCGACGGTCCGTCCTGCAGGGTCGTCACAGAGTTCAGAGAGTCGAATTCATTAAAGAGGTCTGTGACGGTCCGTCGTGCCTACGACGGTCCGTGCTGCAATTCCGTTATGAAGTTCAGAGAGTCGATTCCCCGTACCGAATTTTCAAAGTTAATTGTTGGTGTACATAATATATTTCATGTGCTAAAGTGGGGAAATGTAAATAGGTTTGTTATTTTCCTAGGTGTATGTTTTAATGACGAAATAGTTCCTTGTCACGTGATTTAAGAAGGGACTTGGAAAATTGATCCAAAAATACAATTTAACTAGACTCTAAATAAGAAGTAACCAACTGAAAGTGACACCAGTCCGTTGTAATTGTCTACTGAGAAACAGAATAGAACTTGACACGTGTCTGAAAAATCACTTCATGAAAATTTGCGAAAAGTTTTCACTTTCAGACCACAAATGTGAAAAATATTATTTATGCATTTTGATGTTGATTTCAAAGTTCTTTTGGGCAAATTTTATTAAATCTTGTATCATCTCATTATTTTTTGGGCAAATTTTTTTAATTGTCATATTACCAGATTATTTTAACTCCCTATATTAATGACATTTTAATTTTTTTTATAGTTTAAAATAAATGAACTATTTAAAATTTAATATAATTGTTGATTTTTTTCTTCATATAGACTCCAGGAAGTAGTGCGGAGCCAGAATTTTTAATAAAGAGATTTAAAATCTAAAGAATATACACAGGAAGTAGCGAAAGGGGGTTCACATCTACTATATGTACCTAAAAATTACTATAATCATAGTTAAATCACACTGCAGAGAGTAATAAATATATCGATTAACCTTTGTGATTCGGAGTTAAAAAGTATACGGTTATTTGATTTATATTTTTAAAATTTATAAAAAAAAAATATCAGTGTTTTGATTGATTCTTGAATATTAAAGTAATGATTTTTTTATAAGTTTCTGTCATTTTAAAATTTTCGTTCTTCTTTTCTTGAAAATGCTATCTGTATTAGGCTTAATTAAAGCTTCTTTCCTACTTTGCTTGTTATCTACATTTTTAAGTTATTCTTCTTCTGTTTTAGGGATCACTAATTTGATGATATTGTATCAACGCGTATAATAATATTATCGACCCGTATAATAATAACCTCAAATATATATATTGGTAGATATTGAACAATTGATCAATGTGCTTATTTCTATTGAGAAATATTATGAAATAGAATACGATGAAATAAGGTCATCAAAAACATTGCTAATGACCAATTCAATGTTATAAGCCTATTGAGGATATTAAGTTAAGAGTTGGTATTCATAATATAATCCAGGTGTGTGTGAAGAAAACGTGAAGATGTTTGTTATTTCTGTGGGTGTAAGTTTTAATGACGAAAAAGCTCCTTGTCACATGATTTAAGAAGGGACTTTAGAAATTGATCCAAAAATACAATTTAGCTTAAGTATGAATAAGAAGTAACCAACTAAAAATCCTTTATAATTATCTAGTGATAAATAGAATGGAACTTGACACGTGTCTGAAAAATCACTACATGAAAATTTGCGAAAAGTTTTTACTTTGACACTAAAGATGTGAAAATTATTATTTATGCATTTCAATGTTGATTTCGAAGTTTTTTTGGGGCAAAATTTACTAAATCTTGTATCATCTAATTGTTTTTTGGGAAATTTTTATTAAATGTCATATTATCTTATCAGATTGTTTTAACTCCCTATAGTAATTTTTTTTTTGTTTTTTTCATTGTTAAAAATAAATGAATTGTTTAAAATTTCAGATTATTTGATGATTTTTTTACTTCATATAGACTCGAGAAAGTAGTGGCGGAGCCAGAACTTTTAATAAAAGCATTCAGAATCTGAAAAAATACACACAGGAAGTAGCGAAAGGGGGTTCACATCTACTATATGTACCTAAAAAATTACTGTAATCATAGATAAATCACACTGCAGAGAGTAATAAATATATCTATTAACCTTTGTGGTTCGGAATTAAAAAGTATACAGTTATTTGTGTTATATTTTTCAATTTTTTTTAAAAAATATCAGTGTTTTGATTGATTCTTGAATATTAAAGTGATGATTTTATTCCTACGAATTTCTGCCATTTTAAAATTGTCGTTCTTTTTTAAAAATTACTAATTTTTCATAAAAGAATTAGTTCTATTTGTAATAGGTTTATGTTCCATTTTAAAAAATATACTATTTGTTTAAAAATGGAAAAAATTGACTATGTTTCGACATTCCAAATTACGGAGTCGCCACTTGATTTTTGATAAAATAAAAAAAAAATTCAAAAGATTTAAAAATAGATTAAAAAATCAATTGAAAAGGTTCGAAATTCAATGTACATCCCGAAAAGGTGTAAGACCCTCGGGATGCCCGCTAACTCGCGGTTGACCGGCGATTTGACTAAATGACTATTAAAATAAAATTTTTAACTAAGGAAAAAGAAATTTGTTTTAATATTTTTTATTTCATTATTTTTTTATTTCTTAAGGGAGATATTTTGAGGGAATTAATTTAAGGAAAAGTAAATGGTGATAAAAGTAAATAAAACAAAAATAGTAAAATTCAAAATAATGAAAAATGGCTACCCTTTAGGAGATTATTAAAATTCTACCAAAATATTAAATAATTCAAACAAATTAAGCAAAACAACAACATTTTAGTCTTTAGGGGACTCCTTAACAACATTTTAACTATTTAGTAAAAATAGCATATATTAGTTGTTAACATGAGGAGTTATGTTTTTTTTTTATTGTTATTTAAGAGAATATGTATATTTGATATTAAGAATTGGAGAAAAAAATGGAAATTGAAGCATCAAAAAAGTAACAAGATTTTCATAATTGTTAAGTTACATTTCAAAAGCTGATTTTTTGCAATTTTTTTAGTTGAACGTTTTTTTTTCTCGTTTGTATCGACTTTTGTTGTACTTTTTCTTGAACTTTGTATCATTTCTTAAATTGTATCCGATATTCTATGTTATTTGACATACTTTTTTCACAGTATATTTATTTTATTTATCAGAATTTTGTATCCTTTCTTAAATCGTATTCATTCCAATATATATGTCATTTATATTTATTTTCGTTCTAGTTTTCATGTTTTAATAATAAATTTTGTATTTATTTATAAGTAAGTATTAATTCAAATAGGTACGTCAAATTAATCTATAGTTATTTAATATGAACATATTTGTATTCATGTAATTTGTTTGTATTTATTTTTCTCTTTAAAATTATGTATCCTTTCCTAAGTCGTATTCATTCCAATAGGTATATTATTTGTATTTGTATTCATTCTATTTTTTATATTGTATTTTGTATAATGATATATAAAATACAAAAATAATGTGATGGAAAAGTGAAATAAAACTGAAAAACAATAAATGAATATTTCTTGTAATCATTCTTAACTAAAATACATAACTAGTTAGTATATCTTTGGAACAAACATAAATTACGAACAAATACAAGATTCATACACTATGCAACCTGAGATTTTGAATAAATACAAATATTAAAAGCATACGTATTGGTTTGAATACGAATTGAGAAATGATAAAAAATTCTAAAGAAAAAAAAATATAAAAACAAAACAAACTAATAGAAAGTTGTTCTTCCTATAAATAAAATATACAACTAAATAGCATACATTTATGATGAATACAAATTAAGAGCAAATACAAAATTCATGACTATACAACATGAGATTTTGAATGAATGCAAATATTGAAAGCATACATACAATGATTTGAATACAAATTAAAAAATAATACAAAAATCTAAAAGAAATTATAAATACAAAACAAATTATTAGGAAATTTTTGTTCACCTTGGTGTTCTGCATGTTTTTCGAAATTTGATGAAATAATGTATACTGATTTTTTATCAACCAAGAAAATCCTTGAATTAATGCATAGGTTTTGTTAAAGAATCAAATTTTAAAAAACTTTTGTTTGAAGAATAAAGAAAATTTGGGAACTTGAAAGGTGACAATTATTTTTAAAGAATAACATGAAAAAGGAAGAAACAAGATGAGGAGAGCATATTGCATTTTTTTTTTTTTTTTATTGGTTAGAGCTTGATCCAATTATGGATTCTTTTAATTAATAAAAGGAAATCCCAAAAATATAAATGTGAAAACAAAATATTTTTGAAAATATTGTCATTATGATATTTTAAACAAATATTTTAAAAGTGTTGTTATCTTAAATAATATGTTTTATATTATGTCTATATTGCTAATTTTTCCATAAATAATAGAAAAAGAAATATTTGAACTTGGGATTGATTGCCCAAATTCTTTCATTTGGCTTTGGCCCACTTGTCCTAAACTAATTCTTATAATTGGGCCTTCTTTAAAACCTGCAGAAACAAATGGCCTTTGGGCCTGTTAATAAAAAAGGGTTGAAGGGCTCTGACCCAATTTCCTGAACAGAGACATAAAGTATACAAACGATGTATACTATTGTATACGATGTATATTCAATCCATTTTTTGGACTTTTTGAGCCCTACATTTATTTGAATACGCGTTTCTTGCTATTCACCCTGTATTTCCCACATCGTTTCTGCGTATTTGTACCTGTACCATTTTTTAACCTGTTTAACAATTGTATATCGCTGCACAAAAATGTATACAAATGTATACGGGTTGTAACCTATGTATGTATTCATTGCCTATTTCCGTATTTTATCTGAAATCAGCATCTCTGTACGTTAACCTGAAATTCACATTTTTTATACATGTTTATAGTATATCGTCTATGTATATCAGTGCATACAGGCTGTATATCAGTCTGTTTTTCAACTTTCGAAAGTTGAAAGTCCCTTTTCAGCAGCGTATCTTCACTGCTATCAACACAGATTTCGAATGTGGCCTCATGCACGTCTTTTAGCCTGTATATTAGTGTATACCATATGTATACAGAAGGTATACAGCTGCTCAAAATCTGCAGATTGTAATTCCAGCGACACACATTGCCATATTTCGAACTGCATTCCAGTTTTGAAGCAATCTAGGACTCGAAAATATTTTTTGAGCCTTCATGGCTCAAATGAAGGATGCAAGGAGGAAAATGAAGTCTCAAAACGGACTCAAGAGGAGTTTTCACATGCAATCAAACAAGAATAGATTAGCACATCAAGCGATAAACTAATAACAAGTGTCTTGAGAAAAACGGAGATAAAAGATGAACTACTTGAAGATATGAATTAGAGGGGGATATAAATGACTTCAAAACTAATCCAAATGATATTAAGAAATAATCTCACAACAACTAGGATAAGTAATAAGGCAAGCAATGCATATACACATTGATAAATCTCTCAAGTGCATGAAGATACATCACTACCATTAGTAAATACAAGATAGACATGCCATACTAACCATATTGAAAACACAGTGGGGAAAATGGGAGGATGTCATTTTGCCATTGTTGAAATTGAATAGAGGTCACATAACTAACACACTGGATGTTTCAGACCTATCCGACTTTAAATACAGTAAAGAAAGGGTCACCAACATACATTCAAGCAAAGTTGATTGGAAGGAATTCAAGTAACAAGATACCATGGATGACAATGCTATTTAATCCTTATTACAACACACTCAAGACAATCAAAATAACTTAATTTACAGACATATTTCAAGCTCTTTTAGTTTCTAAACATCAAACATCAAAATGTAGCCAACAGAATTGAGTTAAACGGCAAATGATCATGGTGGGAACCAAGTTCGAGCCAACATATTCATTACGAGAATTCAAACATTTATTCAAAATAATGACCTGTCATGAACCTATTTCCAGCAAAACACAACACCTAAATGGCAAAATGAAACGCATAATAGCTAAGCCATGGCAGCTAACTCGTAAATTACTAACTCTTTGCGAAAAGAAGAAAGAAAAAAAAAACAGAATACTGCACTTCAAACTCCACGAAATAAAACAAAGAGAGCACAAAATAGGGACGGAATATCGATAATACACATCAATGCTTCGATGCACCGACAACAACAACAGTTCAATCAAGAAGAAAATAAAACTACAAAATTATCCTAGAATATGCAAATAACTGGAAGTTCGAATACGAAAAAGGAGATGACGGATTTTTACCTTTCTCGGCGCAACGAACTATGAGAATGAACAAACAGGAGGGAATGACCTTCCAGCGACTGCTCAAGATTCCGGTGGACGAGAAGCGAACAAAGACTCGATTAACGCCTAAACTCTCAACACCTCTCCCTCAAAGAGATGTCCTTAAGTGTGTGTGTGTATATATATATATATATATATATTAATGTTATATTTTCTATTTTTTTTCACTATCAAAGTTCCTTTTTCTCCCCCCCCCATCCTTAACTGAAGAGAGAGCATCCTTTATATAGGGGAATCGGCAGAAGAAGAAAAGAAGAAGGAAAAACAACGAGGGCAGAATCGTATTATCAACCCTCGGTTTGAATTCATATCCTCAAACCTTATCCAATACTTCCAATCAACCCCGCGATTTCACAGCCTTTTCAACAGAAAGGGGGGAGGTGGAGGGTTGGATCGTCTCTTGTGTCCTTGTCGAGCGACGTGTCATCATCTCCAAGCGAGCAAGGACGGTCAAGGACGATTTTTGCAGGGCCACAGCTGGAAAAACGTACGAAGCAAAAGGAGGGAAAGAGTCGTTGAGGAGGAACTGCTCACGCGCCTAACAATGAGGGGAGAATGTGGGAAAAGGGATCGAGCACGCGCGAAGGGGAGGAAAAAGGGAATTGGGCTGGATGGAATTGCTGGAAATTTTGGGAAAAAGAAATTTTTGGGCCTGGGATTTGGATTTGGAGTTGGAAAAGGGGCCCAAGATTGATTTCCAAATGCGTTTAGAGGAAAAGGTTATAGCTTAGAATAGTCAAATTAAATTAATTTGAGGAATTTGACTAAAATTTAAAGAAGACAAATTCGTATCAATTAATAAACGAGCTTCTTAATTTAACAGTGTAAAATAACTAATTTTAATTACAAGCTGACGATAAATATATATAAAAGAAAACCATAATTTAAAACTAAATTAGTTAAATAGAATACTTACTAAAATTTAAAATATTTTGAGAAATAATCGTAAAATACACCAACTATATACATAATTTTGAAAAATATATATATTGTATAGAAAGAATTATAAGGAAATGACAAAATTATTCAAAATAACATAAAGTTCATATATTATTATATTTTTTTCGCAAAATTTATAAAACTAATTATTTTGAACCGTTTAAAAAATTTAAGAAGCTCGAGAACTAATTTATACCGAGAAGTGTCAAAATTGGGTGTCAACAACTGTCCCTCATTTTACTTGGATTGATGCAAGCAATTCGAGGAAAATGAAATTGACCAAACCAATTTTGACTAACACCATTCATCTTTAAGGGCAGGATTTGGTAAAGGGTTTAGGAATTATGGCCGAACCCTTGAAACGAGTTTCCTACATATGTCAGGCTATATGAGATTTCAGGCCACTTGTAGTTCGATAAGCTTGATTTAACGCACGACTTTGAAAGAATTCAAAAGCCACCTCAATACCGAATTATGAAGGTATCAAAATGCTCGAGAATAAAATTGGAGAGCGAATGTTGGAATACAGCCAAGTTCTGAACATTGAATCCGCCTACATATCCTTAAACCTTCAGGAATCAGGCCGTGTGTAGTTCAACTCGATCAGTTGAAAAGGCAATCTATTATGCTAGATAACCTTCGATTTTGGACAAGTGACAAATTAAACGAGCATGAAAAGGAGTCTTGTAACCTCTTAGCCATGAATGTGGAGCTCTTCACATCCATATGTAAGAATTTACACGGACATAACTTTCAAAGCTCTTGGCGCATTGTCACTCAGATTTGAAAGTTGCTTCTGGTAAATCAAAATTTCCGGATGCGAGACTGAAACTGACAAAACTAAAAAAAAAACCACATGCCTTAAGATAGGGGTGTGGTTTGATTGTGGTGGAAGTCGCTCCTCTGCTCGCGTCCTAAGAGTTTGACATTCCTCTTTGGACTGTGTCCCAGTTCGCTGCTAAGAAAAAGTTCCACGTTGTGCAGCATCCCTTTTGATGTCGTCCGCACCTGTGGTTTTTGGAGAATTCATCTTTTTGGATGCTCTCGACAAAGACTGAGATAAAACTCGTCAGCTTAGAAATGCCATTATGATGGGAGATAGTGTCTTTTACCATGTAGACACTTCATTGTTCTCCTCAATATTCGACGTCGACTCGATCGATCTAACGTACAACAAATAAAGCTTATGCCTGGCGTTTGCAATGTACTCTTCAATGTACTCTTCATTTGATATTAAAATAAATAAACGAATGCTGATGCGATGTCGATATTTCTTTTGACGTCGTCTTCGATACTTTTCTTAATGCAGCTGAGGTCAATGGATAGATATTCCTCTTAGGATACACGATTTCCTTTTCTTTATCCGTGTATGCTTTCTTGTGGGGCATTAATATCTTCCCGCGATACGTAAATTTCTGCGAGGTATGAAATCTTCTCGCAACGCATAACTTTCGGCGAGGCATGAAATCTTCTCGCGATGCACAAATTTCAACGAGGCATGAATTCTTTTCCTGATGCATAAATTTCAGCGAGTATGAACTCTTCTTGCAATGTCTAAATTTCAGCAAGGTATGAAATCTTCTCGCGATGTATAAATTTGACGAGGTATGAAATCTTCTCGTGGCGCATAATTACTGACTCGCGATGCATGATTTCTGCGATGCATGATTTCCGCGATGCATGATTTCCGCGATGCATGGATTCTTCTCGTGATGCATAAATTCCAGCGAGGTATGAATTCTTCTCGCGATGTATAAATTTGACGACGCATGAAATCTTCTCGTGATGCATAAATTCCAGCGAGGTATGTAGTCTTCTCGCAATGCATAAATTTCAGCGAGGTACGAAATCTTCTGGCGATGCATAAATTGACGAGGCATGAAATCTTCTCGTGGTGCATAATTATTGACTCGCGATGCATGATTTTTCGTGATGCATGATTTCCCGCGATGCATGATTTTTCGTGATGCATGATTTCTCGCGATGCATGATTTCCCGCGATGCATGATTTTCTGCGATGCATGATTTTTAACTCGCAATGCATGAATATTCACATCGTCTCTGTTGATGATAACGACAAAACGACCTCTTGATAATATATCGCCTTGAAAATAAAACAACTATCCCCCCTGGGGTAATGCATTGTCTTGATTTACAATAACTATCTTTTTTGATAATGTAATGCAAATAGCGTCCTTTAAGGAAATCGTAAACTCTTCCTGGAGATTCCTGTTTGATTCACCTTTGAATCTGGCTAGATGCTCTTTGAAAATTTCATATTGTTGGAACTGGATTGAAATAAACAATTCATATTCCTATGTCTTTGACATAAGTGATATAAATGCCTCTTGCTTTTAGGAAAACCCTTGATTTTGGGATAGTTTTCTCCTCTTTGGAGTTCTCTGTAACGAGCTAGCTAGCTCAATAATTATCCAACTGTAACGAGGTGGATGCTCGATAATAGTCTAACTGTAACGAGGTGGATGTCTCGATAATATTCCAACTGTAACAAGATGGATAGCTCGATAATAGTCCAACTGTAATGAGGTGGATAGCTCGATAATAGTCCAACTGTAACTAGGTGGATTGCTCGATAATAGTCCAGCTATAACGAGGTGGATGCTCGATAATATTCCAACTGTAACGAGGTGTATAGCTCGATAATATTCCAACTTAACGAGGTGGATGGCTTGATAATATTCCAACTATAAGGAGGTGGATAGCTCGATAATATTCCAACTGTAACGAGGTGGATGGCTCGATAATATTCCAACTGTAACGAGGTGGATGGCTCGATGATAGTCCAACTGTAACGAGGTGGATAGCTCGATAATATTTCAACTGTAACGAGGTAAATGCTCGATAATATTCCAACTGTAACGAGGTGGATGCTCGATAATATTCCAACTGTAACGAGGTGGATGGATCGATAATAGTCCAACTGTAACGAGTTAGATGACTCGATAATATTCCAACTGTAACGAGGTGGATGCTCGATAATATTCCAACTGTAACGAGGTGGATGCTAGATAATATTCTACCTGTAATGAGGTGGATGACTCAATAATATTCTAACTGTAACGAGGTGGATGCTCGATAATATTCCAATTGTAACGAGGTGGATGGCTCAATAATATTCCAACTATAACGAGGTGGATGACTCGAGAATATTCCAATATAATTCAAAAATAGGAACCATCATCTTTCTGATGTTATAGATTCGGTGATTTTCCCTTGCAACACTTCTAAGTTAGTGTCACTTTTGATCATCTTCAAATTTGACATCGATTTCATATATAATTTTGACTTTATCAATACTATCACCTGCAAAGCTCGACACCAAACATTAGTATCGATGATGAAGTAAAGAATAAAAGTAAAGTTGAGAAATTAGATTGAGTCATTTGGCCTCTCCAGATTAGGCTATGATGAGTTCGGCGATCCTCCCACACTTTGCTTCTTGCAACTTTGAAAAAATCTATCAGTGTTCGGCCTTAATATTCATTGTTGAGTCCACGATGGGTGCAAGTGACGCCCTTTGTCATTCTTGACAGCTTTATATAGCCATTTTTGTGACTTCAATGTTCCTGCAACCATAAAAAAATTCTTAGTTTGAAAGACTGATTTGTGTTGGTCTTGTCTCCATGCTTCTTCTTGCAATTGGCTTACACGCTCGCCCATCCTTTATATGACATATTTGATGGAATTTTTGAGGACCCTCCTCAAAAATTTGTCCCGGTCTACAATATATAAGAACTCTCATAACTTGCTCTGTTAATTCTGAGGTTGCTCATTCTGGAATTTTGAGGACCCTTCTCAAAATTTGTCCCTAGTTTACCTCAATAAGTAACAAATGACATTTGTGGAATCTTTGAGATCATCTCAAAAATTCTGTCCTAGTTGCAAACTAGATTATCGTAATTTTTGAGATCCACCCAAGGCTAATCTCCGTAGAATTTTGGTCTTCTGTTTTGACTTGTTAAAGAAGTCCAACTTCAAATGAATTTTTGAGATCCTCACAAAAATTCTGTCCCAGTTTCCACTATGAAGAGAAATGGAAATCTTATTGGGTATATGACTGAGCCTTTGTGGCGCCTACGTATCCCATTGGAGCAGGAATCAGGTCAAATGTATTTCCCCTCTCAAGGATCAACCAAAATAGGAAGTTTTGATAAAGAAATGACCGAGGCCGACATAGGCCGCCTACATATCTCATTCTTGAGAAATCAGGTCGAACGTAGTTCAAACAAGAAATGTGCGATACATTTTCAAAAGAAAGGTAACAAAACTTCATATGCAAAATTTTGGCCAATGATGGGCATTCTTCTTCTCGACCTTTGATGATGAATATCTTCTAATGACTCAGTTCAGAAATGTCTTGTACTCACTCTTGAGCATCCAATATGTCATCCATTTGGGTGGTTTCCTCAATATTGATCAAGTTGTTGTTGATCAAGTTTTGTATCTTGTACTTCAGAGTTGAACAATTCTCTGTGTCATGTCCAACGGCTCCTGAATGATAAGCACATATGTGGTCAGCTCTGTAAAATTTTCCAAAAGGATTGGCTGGTCTTCTTTCAATAGGATAGATCATACCCATTGCTTTCAACCTTTCATAAAGTTGTGTTTGAGATTCCCTTAATGGTGTAAATACTTTAGGAGCCTTCCTAAATTTTGGGCGAGGAATTTTTTTCTGATTGACATTATGGTTTTGATATTCCCTTTGAGAAGCTGGCCTCATACGGGTAGCTGTGACCATACTTACCTCCTCCACTTTTCCTTTTGATTTATCCATATCACAAATTCTAGTATATTTTCCATTAGATTGCAATGCGGTAAGTTTGTTGAGCTTTCCAGCCTTGAAACCATCTTCCAAAGCTTCTCCACTTTGACAATCTCGACAAATTTTTGTCCCATCATACACAACATTCTTTCATAGTACTCAGGCTCTTGAGTACGAATAAACATTTCAGTGATCTCACGTTCAGAAATGGGAGGTTGAACTCTTGCGGCCTCTTTTCTCCAACGAAGAGCGTACTCTCGATAATTTTCTGTAGACTTCTGTTTGATCTTCTCCAAGTAGTAGCGACTTGGAGCATCTTCTATGTTATGTCCAAATCTTTCTGTGAAATCCTTTGCGAGTGCATTCCAACTTTTCCATTGTTTCAGCTCTTGTGATGTAAGCCACTCTAGAGCTTCTCCACTTAGACTTCGACTGAAGAGACGCATCAATAATGCTTCATTTTTGCCAACTCCCACGAGTTGATCACAATAAAATTTCAGATGTGCTAGAGGATTTGCCGTTCCATTAAAAGTGACAAACTTTGGCACTTTGAACCCTTCCGGGAGGTCGAGATTCGGATGAATGCATAAATCCTTATAGCTCAATCCATCGACTTCGAAAATATAGTGCAACTCCTTTATGGCTTTCTTGATTTCTTCTTTCATATTCAGCTTGACTACCTCTTCTTTTGACCTCCACTCTCTCTCATGTTCCTTATATTGATCAAGCTCGGAACAGTCGGCATGAGGTTCATTTGGAATTGGGATTTTGAAAGTAGTCTTTTGAGGTATGAGTGGAGCAATGGAGGGATTCTGGGTATTTTGAGTGGCTTGATAATTTTGGGGGAAAGTTTGAGGGTTGGTATTTTGGTTTTGAAGATGGGAGAAGGTTTGCGCATTATTCGTATTTTGGTTTAGAGGGAGAGAGAGGATTTGAAGGTTAGTATTTTCAGGATGATGTGGTGCTTGACATGATGTGGTGGTGTGATGGGGATTGGGGGTAGTTAAGTCAATGGTTGGAGGATTTTGATTGGGGTTAGAGAGAATGTTCTGAACCTGTTCCGTGCTTGGGAGAGGAAAGTGGAGTGGAGGTCATCCATCTCTTGGAGGGTTGAAGGATGAAATTGGATTAGACAAATCTTGCATTCTTTGTATTTCGACCCACATTTCAGCAATCTGTTGCATCAACTGCATAATCAATTCATTTTTATCAGCGGCGGCGGGTTGAGCCACGACAACATCATTCATGTCAACCTCATCATTGTTATCCCCCATTATTGTCTTTTCTCTTTGCAAATTTTGATCGGGGAAGGAATATTTAGGGGCATTAGACCTTGTGAAATACGAATAATCAACAAACTTATCAACACATATCAACTTCAAATACCTAAAAAATGAAAAAACTCAAAAGACCAATATGTTAGTGCCTGGCGATAGTTAATAATACAAGATATCACATATAGGTGTAAACACATAAGAGTTGCTTTATTCGGAGATAAACTGGCTTACAAATATAGAGAAACCAATATAGAGAAATTGTTAATTAGACAGGAATTTGTCTACTTGACTTTGGGATTAGTGAATAAAAAAATGTCGACTTGAGTCGAGACAAAGTTGACGGTATCTTTCATTACCGTACTTTCATTTTTGATTGAGATGTAACTCTAATTTCCTTGTAAGAGTTGAAAAAGATAAAATTTCTCAAAATTCTTTTGATTTGAAATGATGAATCTTTTTCTGATATGAGAGTAGTACTAAAGAAAAATGAAGTTCAATTTTTTTTCTTAGGAAACTAAAGACTCGAAGAGTATTTGGAAGGACTTTTGATAGTGACTTGATATTTGTGCATAGGGGTTCTAAAAGTATTTGAAGAAGAGTGAGCTAGAATATCTCCAGATAAAACAACATATTCACATAAGCAGTTATAACACATAAACAAATATTGCGCGTTCTAAATAGATATGTGACCCTTTTGTGCCAAGGGTAGGCCTAGCGATTTGAGGGATGCATACGTCATTTGAAATATTTCATTTCCCCAAAACTCAAACATATATAAATTTCATGAATAAAACTTAATGGGCATACATCATAGGGGAAATGTATAAATAATAATGAGTCCCACGTAGGGGTACGACCCTAAATTATGCCTCCACGAAAGATCCTTCTTCTTTCTTGGCTTTTTGTAATCCTCGGGTGCCAACATCTTCGAATAGACTAGTAGCTTCTGAAGCTCTTTCTTTAACTTATATAAACTACTATAATCTAATCCTAACCCTATGAGACACCGATTTTCTCAAACAACGTATACATCCTTCAAATTTAAACGCATAAATACGAACGTCCATTTAGGTCGTAGGCCATTTTGGACTCAAGGTGGTCTTCTAATGGGTCCAACACGCCTTGGGTATTGCGTCATCTTAGTTCAAATGCTCCTAAATTTGGGATTTGATTCGGCTCTACGCTAGTTGACTAGGAGTGGTTTTTGAAAGGACCGGGAACCCAAACGGATAATTTGGGCTGAAACTCGCGACAACCATTGGACGCCTAACGAACCAATATATTGCCGCTTATTTCGAAAGAGGTGAGAATAAAAAAGTCCTGCTGCAGTTCCGCAAACCGTCCTTTAAAATACTATATATATATATATATATATATATATATCGAAAATATGTCATGATATGCAATGCCAGTTTTATATATAAAAAAAAATTAAACACATTCGGCACAAATAATATTTTAAAAGTTAAGAACTAATAATCAACAGTCAAATCTTGTGGTTAGAACTTAATTAATCCCCAGCAGAGTCTCCATTTCTGTTCCATTTTAAAAAAATATACTATTTGTTTAATAATGGAAAAAATTGACTATGTTTCGAAAAATCAATTAATCTTATTATTTAAGAAAAGTCGACTTTCCAAATTACGGAGTCGCCACTTGATTTTTGATAAAATCAAGAAAAAATTTCAAAAGATTTAACAACAGATTAAAAAATTAATTGAAAAGGTTCGAAATTCAATCTACATCCCGAGAACGTGTTAGGCCCTCGGGATGCCCGCTAACTCGCGGTTGACCGGCGATTTGACTGAATGACTATTAAAATAAAAATTTTAACTAAGTAAAAAGAAATTCGTTTTAATATTTTTTATTTCATTATTTTTTTTTATTTCTAAAGGGAGATACTTTGAGGGAATTAATTTAAGGAAAACTAAGTGGTGATAAAAGTAAATAAAACAAAAATAGTAAATTTAAAATAATGAAAAATGGCTACCCTTTAGAAGATTATTAAAATTCTACCAAAATGTTAAATAATTCAAACAAATAAATAATAGAGAAAGAAATATTTGAACTTGGGCTTGATTGCCCAAATTCTTTTATTTTGGCTTAGGCCCACGTGTCCTAAACTAATTCTTATAATTGAGCCTTTTTTAAAACCTGCAGAAACAAATGGCCTTTGGGCCTGTTAATAAAAAAGGATGAAGGGCCCTGACTCAATTTCCTGAAAAGAGACATAAAGTATACAAACGATGTATATTCAATCCATTTTTTGGACTTTTTGAGCCATGCAATTATTTGCATACGCGTTTCTTGCTATTCACTCTGTATTTCCCACATCATTTCTGTGTATTTGTACTTGTACCATTTTTTAACATGTTTAACAATTGTATATCGCTGCCCAAAAATGTATACTAATGTATACGGGTTGTACCCTATGTACGATTTATTGCCTATTTTCGTATTTTATCTGAAATCAGCATCCCTGTACGTTAACCTGCAATTCACATTTTTTACACATGTTTATAGTATAGCGTCTATGTATATCAGTGCATACAGGCAGTATATCAGCCCGTTTTTCAATTTTCGAAAGTTGAAAGTCCCTTTTCAGCAGCATATCTTCAGTGCTATCAACCCAGATTTTGACGGGGCCTCCTGTACGTCTTTTGGTCTGTATATTAGTGTATACAATATGTATACAGAAGGTATACAGCTGCTCAAAATCTGCAGATTGTAATTTCCAGCGACACACATTGCCATATTTCGAACTGCATTCTAGTTTTGAAGCAATCTAAGACTGGAAAAAGATGTTTTGAGCCTTCATGGCTCAAATGGAGGATGCAACGAGGAAAATAAAGTCTCAAAACGGACTTGAGAGGAGTTTTCACATGCAATCAAACAAGAATAGATTAGCACATGAAGCGATAAACTAATAACAAGTGTCTTGAGAAAATGGAGATAAAAGATGAACTACTTGAAGATATGAATTAGAGGGGGATATAAATGACTTCAAAACAAATCCAAATGATATTAAGAAATAATCTCACAACAACTAGGATAAGTAATAAGGCAAGCAATGCATATACACATTGATAAATCTCTCAAGTGCATGATGATACATCACTGCCATTAGTAAATACAAGATAGACATGTCATACTAATCATATTGAAAACACAGTGGCAAAAATGGGAGGATGTCATTTTG
Organism: Solanum chilense; assembly: GCA_032847665.1. NCBI lineage: Eukaryota > Viridiplantae > Streptophyta > Magnoliopsida > Solanales > Solanaceae > Solanum > Solanum chilense. The sequence continues at coordinate 64,994,215 of CM064967.1, forward strand.
CCATTGTTGAAATCGAATAGAGGTCACATAACTAACACACTGGATGTTTCACACCTATCCGACTTTAAATACAGTAAAGAAAGGGTCACCAACATACATTCAAGCAAAGTTGATTGGAAGGAATTCAAGTAACAAGATATCATGGATGACAATGTTATTTAATCCTTATTACAACACACTCGAGACAATCAAAACAACTTAATTTACATGAATTTACATATATATTTCAAGCTCTTTTAGTTTCTAAACATCAAACATCAAAATGTAGCCAACATAATCGAGTTAAACGGCAAATGATCATGGCTGGAACCAAGTTCGAGCCAACAGATTCATTACGAGAATTCAAACATTTATTCAAAATAATGACCTGTCAAGAACCTATTTCCAGCAAAACACAACACCTAAATGGCTAAATGAAATGCATAATAACTAAGCCATGGCAGCTAACTCCTAAATTACTAACTCTTTCCGAAAAGAAGAAAGAAAAAAACAACAACAGAATACTGCACTTCAAACTCCACGAAATAAAACAAAGAGAGCACAAAATAGGGACGGAATATCGATAATACACATCAAGGCTTCGATGCACCGACAACAACAACAGTTCAATCAAGAAGAAAAGAAAACTAAACACTTCTCCTAGAATATGCAAATAACTGGAAGTTCGAATATGGAAAAGGAGATGACGAATTTTTACCTTTCTCGGCGCAACGAATTATGAGACTGAACGAACAGGAGGGAATGACCTTCCAGCGACTGCTCAAGATTTCGGTAGACGAGAAGCGAAAAAGACTCGATTTATGCCTACACTCTCAACACCTCTCCCTCAAAGAGATGTCCTTAAGCGTGTATATATATATATATATATATATATATATATATATATATATATATATATATATATATATATATATATATATATATATATATATATATATATATATATATATATATATATATATATATATATGCAACTCGTGACTCGTAGCTACTGCTTTTCTCAAATTCAGAATGTTTTATTTTCTTTTTTTTTTTCACTACCAAAGTTCCTTTTTCTCCCCCCCTCCTTAACTGATGGGAGAGCATCCTTTATATAGGGGAATCGGTGGAAGAAGAAAAGAAGAAGGAAAAACAACGAGGGCAGAATCGTATTATCAACCCTCAGTTTGAATTCATATCCTCAAACCTTATCCAATACTGCCAATCAACCCCGCGATTTCGCAGCCTTTTCAAGAGAAAGGGGGGAGGTGGAGGGCTGGATCGTCTCTTGTGTCCTTGTCGAGCGATGTGTCATCATCTCCAAGCGAGCAAGTACGGGCAAGGACGATTTTTGCATGGCCACAGCTGGAAAAACGTACGAAGCAAAAGGAGGGAAAGAGCCGTTGAGGAGGAACTGTTCACGCGCCTAACAACGAGGGGAATATGTGGGAAAAGGGATCGAGCACGCGCGAAGGGGAGGAAAAAGACGAGGAAACTGGACTTGGGTTGGATTTGTGATTCTGGGCCGATATTCGCGAGGAAGAACAGTGTAAGGATGGGTTTGGGGGAAGACGTTGGAGTCGTTTGGAGGGGATGAAGGCAAACGTGGGCTGGGTCAGAGGGAAAAGGGAATTGGGCTGGCTGGAATTGCTGGAAATCTTGGGAAAAAGAAATTTGGGCCTGGGATTTGGATTTGGAGTTGGAAAAGGGGCCCAAGATTGATTTCCAAATGGGTTTAGAGGAAAAGGTTATGGCTTAGAATAGTCAAATTAAATTAATTTGAGGAATTTGACTAAAATTTAAATAAGACAAATTCGTATCAATTAATCAACGAGCTTCTTAATTTAACAGAGTAAAATAACTAATTTTAATTACAAGCTGACGATAAATATATATAAAAGAAAACCATAATTTAAAAATAAATTAGTTAAATAGAATACTTACTAAAATTTAAAATATTTTGAGAAATAATCGTAAAATATACCAACTATATACATAATTATGTAATATATATATATATATATATATATATATATATATATATATATATATATATATATATATATATATATATATATATATTATCTAGAAAGAATTATAAGGAAATGACAAAATTATTCAAAATAACATAAAGTTCATATATTATTATATTTTTTTGCAAAATTTATAAAACTAATTATTTTAAACCGTTTGAAAAATTTAAGAAGCTCGAGAACTAATTTATACCGAGAAGGGTCAAAATTCGGTGTCAACAGTTTAATCAAAGCGTCTTTTCTCATTTGTTTGTTACAGTTTTTAAGTTATTCTTTCTTCTGTTTTGGAGATCAATAATGTTATGATATTATGCCAATGCGCATAATAATATTATCGACGCGTATAATAATAATTTAAAATATATGTATAGGTAGATTTTGAACATTTGATCATTCTGCTTATTTATTTTTGAAAATATTATGAAATAGAAGACGATGAAATAAGGTCATTATAAACTTTGCTAATGATCAATTCAATGTTATAAACTTATTGAGGATATTAATTTAAGTGTTGGTGTTCATAATATAATCCAGGTGTGATAGTGGGAAAAACGTGAAGATATTTTTTATTTTCGTGGGTGTAAATATTAATGACGAAATAGCTCCTTCACGTGATTTAATAATGGACTTAGGAAATTGATCCAAAAATACAATTTAGCTAGAGTCTAAATAAGAATTAACTGACTGAAAATGACTCATTTTCTTTGTAATTATCTACTTAGAAACAGAATGGAATTTTACACGTGTCTGAAAAATCACTACATGAAAATTTCTGAAAAAATTTCACTTTCACACTACTGATGTAAAAATATTATTTATGTATTTCGATATTGATTTCAAAGTTTTTTTGGCAAAATATATTAATTGTTATATCATCTGATTATTTTTGGGCCAATTTTATTAAATGTCATATTATAAGATTACAATATTTGATGTATTATAAGAAACTATATTCTTTTATATTCTTTTTGTTTTATTTTCTATATGATTAATATTCTTTATTAATTTAATATTTTATACTAATTAATTCCTAATTTAATTATTAAATTATTTAATAATTATATTTTTCATCAATAAATGTCACGACCCAAAACGAGCCGCGAGTGGCACCCACACTTATCCTACTATGTGACCAAACCAACCAATCTAAACCCCAACATTTCCAACATAATGAACAAAATACAATGTGGAAGACTTAAAACTCATTAACGAAATCAATTAAATAACTTCTAAAATTTATCAATCATTATTCCCAAAATCTGGAAGTCATCATCACAAGAACATCTATCCTCAAATTACTAAATCTAAGAGTATCTAAGAAGCTAAAATAAATAAAAAGCTAGTCCATGCCGGAATTTCAAGGCATCAAGACATGAAGAGGAAGATGCAGTCCAAGCTAGAAGCAATAGCTCACCCTGAAATGTGGCTTGATGAAGACTGGCTAGAGTTGCGGTTGAGTTGAAGACGACGGTACGTTTGTTGCACTCCACAATTCACAAAGAAAAACAAATACAAGTAGGGGTCAGTACTAGGCACAAGTAGTGAGTAGGTATCATCGGCCAACTCAAAATAGAAAATAGTATATATCAGATAATAACATAAAATCAACTAATATTCTTAACAGGCGACATTAACAATTACCATAACCCTTGGTCACAACACCAAGCACATCAAGGAGGACTCAAGCCTCCCCATCATACTCATTTGGGAAGTAGTTCTTTACAATTTAGTATATTATCATAATTCAAGATTCATTATCTTTATTCCTCTTGTGTCGGTACGTGACACTCCGCTCCACTACTACTATCCTGGTGTCGGAACGTGACACTCCGATCCATATACTATCCTGGTGCCAGAACATGACACCCGATCCATATACTATCCTGGTGTCGGAACGTGACACTCCGATCCATATACTATCCTGGTGCCGGAACGTGACACCCGATCATATACTATCCTGGTGTCGGAACGTGACACTCCGATCCATATACTATCCTGGTGCCGGAACGTGACACTCCGATCCATATACTTTCCTGGTGTCGGAACGTGACACCCGATCCTCTAATCTCATTACTTTAGTTCATCAAGCCTTATTTTATACCAAGGCATCATTAATCTCATTACTTTAGTTCATCAAGCCTTCTTTTATACCAAGGCATCATCATTAACAAAGTAAATTTAGGGTTTAAGATTCAATAGACTCATCATGCTAATTCATCACAATTATATAATCATATCATGTAAGCACACAATTAAGCATATAGAAGACTTTATAATACTACCCAACACATATAATTCGCTATTAAGAGTTTACTACGAATAACATAAACCATAACCTACCTCCACCGAAGAATTGCGATCAAACAAGATATCTTCCCAAAACCTTTGCTTTCCTTGCGTTCTCTCTTCTTGATCGATCGTTCTTCCCTTTCTCCCTCTGTTCTTTTTATTTTTCTTACACAAAACCCTTTTTCTTTTACCCTAATTGTCATATAATTAAGTATAAAAGATGATAAAAATAACCCACTAATTATTTCAAGGTTATCTCCTTTAACCCCCAAGTAATTGAATTATTAATATTAATCCACTAACTTTATAATTATAAGCATGAATAGTCCAAAACGCCCCTTTAAAAACATTAACAGAAATCCGACCCAGTCTGGGTTACGCAACCTGTAACGGTCCATCATGGCTGTGACGGTCCGTCCTGCAGGTCCGTCACAAAGTTCAGAGAGTTAATTCTGTGGAATGATTTGTGACGGTCCGTCGTGCCTGCGACGGCCCGTCCTGCCATTCCGTCACGAAGTTCAGAGAGTCGATTTCAGTACCCAAATTTCAGAATTCTAAGTGTTTTGGAACGAAACCCCCTCGACGGTCCATCGTGCCCATGATGGTCCATCGTGGGATCCGTCGACTAAGATAGTTTTTCCCGAAATAAAATTTTCTTCTCAAAACGACTTAACAGGTCGTTACAATAGATACCAATTTACCCATCGTTCGTCCTCGAACGATCACAAGAAGAAAAACAAGGGCGAAAAGGGAGTACCTGAATCTGTAAACAGGTGTGGGTATCTTTCTTGCATATCAGCCTCCTTCTCCCAAGTGGCCTCTTCAACTGGTCGATTCTTCCATTGAACTTTGATGGATGCAATTTTTCTTGATCTCAACTTGCGGATTTCTCTATCTAGAATGGCAACAGGCTCCTCCTCATAAGTCAAATTCTCATCAAGCAGAACTGAATCCCAACGAATGATATAGTTTCCATCCCCATGGTATCTTTTCAACATAGACACATGAAATACCAGATGCACTCCTGACAGCCCTGGAGGCAAGGCTAATTCATAAGCCACCTCCCCTACTCGCTTAAGTACTTCAAATGGTCCAATATACCTTGGGCTTACCTTACCTCTTTTACAAAACCGCATCACCCCTTTCATGGGCGAAACCTTCAGCAAGACTTGCTCACCCTCCATAAACTCCAAGTCTCTAACCTTTCGATCCGCATATTCCTTTTGCCTACTTTGAGCCGCTAAAAGCTTTTCTTGAATATATTTCACTTTCTCTAATGAATCCCTCAAAAGATCAGTACCCCAAGGTCTAACCTCAAAGGCATCAAACCAACCAATGGGAGACCTACATCTCCTCCCATACAATGCTTCGAATGGAGCCATATCAATACTTGAGTGATAGCTATTATTGTATGAGAACTCTACTAAGGGTAAGAAGTTATCCCAATGACCACCAAATTCTATCACACATGCACGAAGCATATCCTCCAATACTTGAATCGTTCGCTCAGACTGACCATCGGTCTTAGGGTGAAATGCAGCACTAAGGTCCAACCTAGTACCTAATTCCACATGCAATGTTCTCCAAAACTTAGAAGTAAACTGCGTACCTCTATCTGATATGATGGAAAGTGGAACTCCATGCAATCGAACAATTTCTGAGATATAGAGTTTGGCTAACTTCTCTGCATTGTAAGTCACCTTGACCGGAATGAAATGAGCAGACTTAGTTAATATGTCCACAATTACCCAAATAGAATCAAACTTACCCAATGTCTTTGGAAGACCAACCACGAAGTCCATTGCAATTCTCTCCCACTTCCATTCAGGAATGGGCATTCTCTGAAGTGTTCCTTCGGGCCTCTGGTGTTCATACTTTACTTGCTGACAATTTGGACATTTGGCAACAAAATCCACAATGTCACGCTTCATTCTACTCCACCAAAAGTGTTTCTTTAGGTCACGGTACATCTTGGTTGCACCAGGATGTATAGAATATCTCAAACTATGAGCCTCTGTAAGAATAGTGTGGATCAAATCATCAACACAGGGCACACATACCCTTCCCTTAATCCTCAAAACACCTTCCTCATCAATTATTGCCTCTTTAGCCTCTCCTCGCAACACCATATCCCGAATTCTGCTTAGTTTCTCATCATCAAACTGTTTTCCGTTGATCTTGTCAAGAAAAGAAGATCTTGCCTCCACACAGGCCAAAAATCCTCCTTCCTCTAGTATTTCCAGTCTCATAAAGTCGTTAGCCAAGTTTTGGACTTCTCTAGCCAATGGGAGTCTAGAAACTTGTAAGTGGGCTAAACTACCCATGCTCCCTGCTTTTCTACTTAAAGCATCAGCCACCACATTTGCTTTTCCTGGGTGATACAGAATAGTAATATCATAGTCCTTCAACAGTTCCATCCACCTCCTCTGTCTTAAATTCAAGTCTTTCTGGGTAAAGACATACTGTAGACTACGATGATCTGTGTAGACTTCACACTTGACCCCATATAGATAATGTCTCCATTGCTTTAATGCAAACACCACTGCAGCCAATTCCAAATCATGGGTCGGATAGTTACGCTCATGCACATTTAATTGCCTCGAAGCATAAGCAATTACATTCTTCTCTTGCATTAGCACTGCACCCAAACGAGAATAGGATGCATCACAATAAACAATGAAATTCTTACCCTCTACTGGCAAGGTAAGGATAGGTGCAGTAGTCAGCAAGGTCTTGAGTTTCTGAAAGTTTTCCTCACATTCATCCGACAATACAAATGGAACATTCTGCTTAGTCAAATTCGTCAATTGGGAAGCAATAGAAGAGAATCTCTTGACAAATCGACGGTAGTAGCTAGCTAAACCAACAAAGCTCCTTACTTCTGACACATTAGTTGGTCTTACCCAATTCTTCACTGTTTCAATCTTAGAAGGATCCACCATCACTCCATCCTTAGAAACCACGTGCCCCAAGAAGGACACTGAATCTAGCCAAAACTCATACTTGGAGAATTTGGCATAAAGCTTTTTCTCTCTTAATACTTCCAACACAATTCTCAAATGCTTCTCATGTTCCTTCTTACTCTTGGAGTATATCAGTATATCATCAATAAATACGATCACAAAGAGATCCTGATATGGCTTAAAAATCCCGTTCATCAAGCTCATGAAAGCAGCAGGGGCATTCGTAAGACCAAAAGACATTACTACGAATTCGTAATGCCCATACCTGGTTCGAAAAGCAGTCTTTGGTACATCTGTTGCCCGTATTTTCAATTGATGATAACCGGATCTCAAATCAATCTTAGAGAAGACACAAGCACCTTGTAACTGATCGAACAAGTCATCAATGCGAGGAATGGGATACTTGTTCTTAATAGTTACCTTGTTCAACTGCCGGTAGTCTATGCACATCCGAAAACTCCCATCCTTCTTCTTCACAAATAACACCGGAGCACCCCAAGGGGATGCACTTGGTCTAATGAAACCTTTATTTAACAACTCTTGAAGTTGGGCCTTTTACTCCCTTAACTCCGCTGGGGCCATCCTATAAGGGGGTATGGAAATGGGGCGAGTACCCGGTTCAAGATCAATGCAAAAGTCAATATCTCTATCCAGTGGCATACCAGGAAGGTCTGCAGGGAACACATCCAGAAACTTACGGACTACCGAAACCGACTCAATTGAAGGTACTTGGTTAGTATCATCCCTGAGGTGTGCCAAGAACGCTAAGCACCCTTTACTAACCATTCTCTTAGCACGAAGAAAGTAGATGATACGAACTGGAGTGGAAGTGTAGTCACCCTCCCATACTAACGGATCTGTCCCAGGCTTGGCCAACGTTACAGTCTTAGCATTACAATCTATGATTGCAAAATTCGGAGAAAGCCAAGTCATACCCAGAATTACATCGAAATCAACCATTTCTAAGATAACCAAGTCTACATGAGTATTGCTCCCCACAAAAGTTACCAGACAAGACCTATATACCTTTTCAACTATCACAGACTCACCCACCGGAGTAGAAACCCGAATAGGCATGTCAAGCAATTCACAATGTAAATTAAGACCAGTAGCAAATGAGGAAGATACATATGAAAATGTGGAGCCAGGATCAAATAATACAGAAGCCATGCAATCACAAACCAAAAGATTACCTGTGATAACAGCATCAGATGTCTCCGCTTCAGACCGCCCGGGGAAAGCGTAACAATGGGCCCTATCACCTGTCTGCCCGTTGCCCCTACCATGTTGTGCTGTAGTGGCTCCAGTTTGCCCGTCACCCCGGCCATTTTGGTGACCACCATTACCTCGGCCACCACGTCCTCCAGAATAACGGCCTCTACCATGACCACCTCTACCTCTAGCTATTGGGGGTCTATAACTCTGTTTTGGACAATTCCTCCTAATATGTCCAGTCTCCCCACATCCATAACATTCTCTGGGGTCTAGCATAGGTCTCTGTGAGAATGACGAAGTCTGGGGATAACCTCCACACTCAGAGAAGTGTTGACCGGTCTGCGGTGGACCCCCAACTACAGTCTGTAGTGAAGACTGAATGGGTCGGGCTGAATAACCTCCTGAACCTTGCCCTCTGGAGTAAGAACCATTAAACTCACCTCCCTTACGAAACCTTTTAGATGTCGATGCCATGGTGAAGTCATCTGGCTTCACTCCCTCTACCTCTATCACGAAGTCTACCACTTCCTGAAAGGGTTTTGCTGTAGCCGCTACCTGTAAGGCTGAAATCCGCAAATCTGACCTCAACCCCTTCACAAAACGGCGAATCCGTTCTTGTGGATTGAAACAAAGCTGAGTGGCGTACCTGGATAATGCGCGAAACTTAGCCTCATACGCGGGATCCGACATCCTACCTTGTTCGAGGCTCAAGAACTCACCTCTCCTCCTATCCCTCAAGGTCCGGGGGATATACTTCTCCATAAATAAGCTAGAGAATGACGCCCAAGTCATAGGTGGTGCCTGTGCGGGTTGACACTCAACATGTGACCGCCACCACATTTTGGCATTTCCCTGAAACTGATAGGTTACAAACTCAACGCCAAATCGTTCCACTATGCCCATTTTATGTAGTAACTCATGACAATCCACCAGAAAATCGTAAGCATCCTCTGATTCAGCACCCTTGAAGACTGGAGGTTTCAATTTCAAGAATTTACTGAAAAGTTCATGCTGATCACTTGTCATTATGGGCCCTGTAGTCAAACGAGGAAACGTGCCTATTTTTAATGAGGCATCCATGCGGGGAGCCTCAGCAGCGGTCTGTCGAAATTCCGGAGCCTGAGGTGTTGGTGCAGAAAACACTGGAGGTGTCTGACCTTGATCAGATAACCCGCTAAGATAGGCAAGAACCTGATTAATCATCTCTGGGGTAGGTTGGGGTGGTAATTCCTCATTCTGCACTTGCTCACTTTCCCGTTCCTCACCCTCTCTTACTACTTCCTCAGTCGGTGGAGGAGTCACCGCCCTAGTACTAGATGGTCCAGGTGCTCGTACTCTTCCTCTAGAGGACGTCTTCCCGCGACCTCTACCACGGCCTCTTGCCACTAATCCTCCTCGAGCTACAGCCCCAGTGGCTGGCTCAGTTGTATCTTGTCTTGCCGGTGTTGGTGTTGGTGCCGCTGTTGCTCTAGTTCTAACCATCTGCGAAATAGAGTGAATATGGTCAGATACCAATTTGTATCACCTAGATACCAATTGGATCCAAGTAATAGCACGAAAGAAAGAAAGAAAGAATGGAATTTTCCTAAAGTCTTATAGCCTCTCAAAGAAAAGTAAAGGCGTCCCCCTACCGTTCCTTAACACTCTACTAGACTCGTTCTTGTGTGATGAGACCAACGAACCTAATGCTCTGATACCAAGTTTGTCACGACCCAAAACGAGCCGTGAGTGGCACCCACAGTTATCCTCCTATGTGAGCGAACCAACCATATACAAAACCCAACATTTCAATATAATATCAATAGAAAGTAATGCGGAAGACTTAAATCTCATTAATGAACATTGATTAAATAACTTCTAAAACTCAATAACTATTATTATCCCCAAAATCTGGAAGTCATCATCACAAGAACATCTATCCTCAAATTACTAAATCTAAGAGTATCTAAGAAGCTAAAATAAATAAAAAGCTAGTCCATGCCGGAAGTTCAAGGCATCAAGACATGAAGAGGAAGATCCAGTCCAATCTAGAAGCAATAGCTCACCCTGAAATCTGGCTTGATGAAGACTGGCTAGAGTTGCGGTTGAGTTGAAGACGATGGCACGTTTGCTGCACTCCACAAATAATCAAGAAAACAAATACAAGTAGGGGTCAGTACAAGGCACAAGTACTGAGTAGGTATCATCGGCAAACTCAAAATAGAAAACAGTATATATCAGATAAATACATAAAATCAGCCATATTACTCAACAGGTGAAAACAACAGTTCACAAATCATGTGTAACAACATCAAACACACCTAGGAGAACTCAAGTCTCCACACCAGACTCATTTGGGAAATAGGTTCTTTTCATTCGAATTTATTAACATAACTTCAAGATTCATTATCTTTATTCCTCTTGTGTCGGTACGTGACACTCCGCTCCCTTACTACTATGTGTCGGAACGTGACACTCCGATCCCCTAATTCTACGTGTCGGTTCGTGACACCCGATCCCCTAATTCTATGTGTCGGTTTGTGACACCCGATCCCCTAATTCTACGTGTCGGTTCGTGACACCCGATCCCCTAATTCTACGTGTCGGTTCGTGACACCCGATCCCCTAATTCTACGTGTCGGTTCGTGACACCCGCTCCACTAATCTCATTCTATTAACTCATCAATCCTTTTTTATGCCCAGTCGTCATCATTAACAAAGTAAATTTAGGATTAGAGATTCAATAGCCTCATCATGCTTATTCATCACAATTATATAATCACATCATGTAAGCACACAATTAAGCATATAGGAGGTTTTATAATACTACCCAACACATATCATTCGCTATTAAGAGTTTACTACGAATAGCATAAACCATAACCTACCTCCACCGAAGATTTCGTGATCAAGCAAGCAAAACCTCAAAATCTTTGCTATCCTCTTCGTTTCCCTCTTCTCTCGATCGTTCTCCCTCTCTTGTTCTTTCTATTTTTCTTATTCAAACCCTTTTTCCTTTACCCCATTAACATATAATTAAGTATAAAAGGTGATAAAATAAACCACTAATTAATTCAAGGTTATCTCCTTTAACCCCCAAGTAATTGAATTATTAACATTAATCCACTAACTTTATAATTATAAGCATGAATAGTCCAAAACGCCCCTTAAAATAATAACAGAAATCCGACCCGAGTGGACCTACAGAGCCTGTGACGGTCCGTCGTGACTGTGACGGTCCGTCCTGCAGGTCCGTCACAGAATTCAGAGACTCAATTTCAATGAAAGACGTGTGACGGTCCGTCGTGACTACGATGGTCCGTCCTGCACTTCCGTCGTGAAGTTCAGAGAGTCGATTTCAGTACCCAAATTTCAGAATTCTAAGTGTTTTGGAACGAGACCCCCTCGACGGTCTGTCGTGCCCATGACGGTCCGTCGTGGGATCCGTCGTCTCAGACAGTTTTTCCAGAATAAAATCTGCTGCTCAAAACGACTAAGCAGGTTGTTACAATATATATATATATATATATATATATATATATATATATATATATATATATGGTAATTAAGTAATACAATTTTGAATACCGAAATACAATTTGTAGTTTGAAAGAAAAAAAATCAATTTTAATTTGAATGGTAAAATGAGCACATAAAATGTAAAAAATATTGGTATACAATTAAAATGAGAACATAACAAAGGAAAGTTGATCTAATAGAATGAAAAAGGAGTTTCTTTTTTTTTTAAATTGTTAATGATGAGAATTTTAAGTGATATGTTCCTTCTCTAAAAACTATTATCTCACTTTTTCATCATACTACTTTTTTGTATATTATATATCATTATACAATATTCTATATAAAAACTAGAATAAATAGAAATACGAATTGAATACGAAATACAAAATTTTTGAAGAAACAAATAAATACACATGAAAAAAAATATATGAATACAATTATATTTCTTAAATAACTATAAATTCATTAGGCATACCTATTGGAATGAATACAAACTAATAAAAAAAAAGATTAAGATTATGGAGAAAAAAAAACCGAGTTTCATTTTATTTGAAAATTTAACTGATGAGAAAATTAAGTGATCTTTACCTTTTTTTTGAAATATTCTCTCCCTTGATTTTCTCCCTTTTGTCATTAAATAATTTATTATTTATATAAAAATAAATAATAAAAACATAAACAAGATACATAACAAATTAAAATTTTGATATTTTTACTAAATATTGAAAGTGTTGCTAATGAGCCCTCTTAAATGTTAAAATATTGACATTTTGAAAAAAATTTCTTAAATTAAACCAATAGAAAGATGTCATGTAATAATTATTAAAAAATAATTAAAAAATAGAAGGTTGTTAGTTGAAAGGGTAATATTAGACCAAAAAGGTTGACTGAGGGGCATTTTAACCCAATAGGAGGATGAATGGTACTTTTAAACCTTTTTGAATAGTGCAATGGTATTTTTAGCCCTTCTCATTAAAATGAAACAACAAACTTTCACTCTTAAACACCCATCTATCAATCAACATACATAAAATAAAATTTTAAGAAACATCTAAAACTTAATCCACTTTTAGACACCCATCGACCACCTTACAAAAAAGATCCACATAATTTTTTATCTTATTAAAGCCTTAAGTTCAAGTCCAAATCAGTTGGTTCTTCAACTATGTTTTCATCTACATTTGATGATTTAGGAATATCCACTCGATTGATCAATGATCTCCTAAAATAAAAAATAGCACCATTTGAACTTTCAAGTATGTTTCTTCTTTCCCCTTGTTGTCTATCTATTATTGATGTTCTGCCTCTTATCACCGGTACAATTATGTTATTTCTAATCATTTGTTGTCCATCAATTGGAATTTTTCGATTTTGGTAGAACTACATCGAAATAATAAACCATATCATTCTGATTAAATATTCCTATGATGATTTGTAGTTGTTTTAATGATTTTGACCGACACGTGGGGGTTGTATCGGTAGGGGTAATATTTTCTATGAGCTAAAAATATTATAATAAATAAGTACATAATTTGTTGTTTGGTCATCAGAGTCAGGATTAAAAGTTTGAGGGTTCTAAATTTAGTTAATAATCGCCAATCAATTTTGTTAGAAGCTCACAAAACATTATATTTAATTAATTTTCTAGTACAAGTGTAGGGTATACATAAAAGCTATTGGATTCGTCTCAACCTATGAACCCCACCTAACGCGGCCTCTGTTGGACATGTATATTTAATATATGCTAGACTTACGAATTTAATTATCAAAGTGCATCAATATCACTGATGATGTGAGTTCCATTAATTAGTGAAGTAGAACAATCTAACTCTTTTGGGATTCTAATTATAACTATATCATTGTTATTAGGTTCATAGATGGATCCTACTAAAAAAAACATTTTAAACTTCTACTAGATATTATAAATAATTTTTCCATTCCATATTAGTTATCCCAGATTACTAATCCATATCAAAAATCAAGATATAATTAACTATTTTTTTTTTATTTTACAATTGTAATTTATTCTTTTTTTGAAAGTGTAAATGCAAAGACTATTTCCGTCGTTATTGAAATGCCAACGGAGGAAATTTAGGGCCGAAAAAACTTTTTAGTAGCATTTGGATTTTCCCCTACCTTGTCTTCGGAGGAAATTGGAATCACCAAAGAATAGAGAAAACTGGTAGCAATCGGATGAAACATTTATGACTTTTATTACATGAGTAGTTTGATAAATCGTTAAAGAATTCATACGATTTTACGAAATTTAATTTGGGTGAGTAAACACTCCTAGAATCAAACTTAGTATACAAGGTATTTTCTTAATGTCATGGGTTAGAGGTGTGTTGTGGAATGGGGAATTGAAAATTCTTTAATTTGCTCATTGGTTTGCAAATGCCGCTTTGGCGTTGGTTTTGCTGGTCTGGCGGGGTTGCTACAACCGGAAAGGGGGTGTTATGGCGGGTGCGACGGGGATTGTAATCGAGAATAAAAGATGAGAGTTCACTGGTTCAAAGATACCGCTTTGGCGTGTACTTTGTCGCTATGGCAACGTCGCTACATCGAGGTGTGGGCCGTTGTGGCGGGCTAGATGCCACATAATGTCGTTAATAAACCTCTAAATGAACTTATTTGACACTTTTTTTACTTTTAGAGCTAAGGAACATCTGCAAGGCGATTTCTACTTGTTTTAACCATTCTTGGGTTAAAGGTAAGCTTTTCATGTAACATCTCGTATTCTAGACAAACTAAAATTAAGCTAAGAAAAGCAAAGAGAAACAAATTTGGGAAAAAATGGGAAAATCTGGAAAATTCCACATTTCTAAAGTGGGTTTTGGCCATTGTAAAACAACCATAACTTCCTGCTCAGGAGAAGTTTGGGAAAGTTCTTTATATGGATATAAAGCTCGTTGAAATACCTTTCCAATGACGCCAAGTTTGCGATTTTCTGAGGTCGTATAAGTGAGATATGACCTTCAGAAGATGGACTATTGAGCAAGGAAAGTTCCAAAACTGGATTTAGTATGGGTGTTTTGGTCTTTTCCTTAAGTCAATTAATTATTTTGTTTTGGAGTAATATGCTGGGGTCTGAACTGATCCAGTTCAGTTTATGCACTTAACAAAATAGACTAGGGTTTTGAAAGCAAGAAGAAAAGAGGAGAAAAAAGAAGAAGACACAAGAAAACCAAGTTTAGCTTCGTGGATTTTCGTCAGGGGTGATCCCTAACAAGGTATGTGGTCTCTTTTGTGTTGGGTTACTTCACCCACACACCAATTTCATTCAAATCAGTCAAGTTCATGAATTAACCCATATTAGAATTTGGAATCTTAAAAGAAAGTTTGACGTTCTTGTTCATTGGATTATTGTTGATCGCTGTTCGTTGTAATCCATGTTTTAGGATTGTTTTCGGGTCTAAATCATTGGGTAATAAGTTAATTAGGGATCTTAAGTGTTTGGGGTGGGATCCATGCAAGTTTGGGAAGGTTTACAGATGAAAACCAAAGAAGAAAGTCAGAAAACAAGTTGGGGAGATGCTGGGGCGTCGCACCTCCAAATCCCCTCAGGACAGAGTCAGCCCGTCCGGCTCTGACGCGCCTCGCCTCTCAGAGCGCCAGGACTCCCTGGAGACCCTATTCTTTCCCTATCTTTTCGTACTAGTTCCTTAGTGATGTACCCCTCATTCCTAGTTGTTTCCAACATTCTAAGGTACATCTAAACACCATGAAATTATCCATAAACATGAGATCATGATCCTTGAACCCATAATTCAATTCAAGGAAAGTTAGGTCAAAGTCAAAGAGCTTAAGAGCCAAGTCTAGAAGTTAAGAAGCAAGGCAAGGTAAAGTCTTCTAAAGTCTTTCACAAATATTTTAAAGACTTAAAGTTCAAGTCAAATAAACAGTTTGAGTTCATTTCTCAAAAAGATATAAGGGAACTAAGTATTCCCTAAGAGTTAAAGTTTCAAGTTAAGTCAAGTAAAGTGTTGAGTTCGTATCTTAAAAGCCATAAGGGAAATAAGTATTCCCTAAGAGTTAAAGTTTCAAGTCAAGTCAAGTAAAGTGTTGAGTTCGTATCTCAAAAGCCACAAGGGAACTAAGTATTCCCTAAGAGTTAAAGTTTCAAGTTCAGTAAAGAGCAAGAGTTGAGTTCAATTCTCAAAAATATATAAGGGAATTAAGTATTCCCTAGAGTTTTACAAAAGTTTCACATTTGAGTAAAGAGGGGAACTATAAGTTCCAAAAGAGTTTTGAACTAAAAGGGGAACTTTGATTCCAAAAGGATCTTTTCAAAGCTAATGGGTTTAGTAAATTATCTCAACCCGAAAGGAAGGAAGTTTTATTAAAAGTATGAGCTAAAGTACATTTTTGGGAGTAGTGTTGAGCACCGATGTGAACATGAGAGCCCAATCTTCTTTTGTTGCTCCACCACACTGGGCTGCACCCAGAGGAGCTACTTCTGGTACCGGCGGAGGGCAAAATCGCCCTTACGCAATCACTAGCCGCCAAGAGCAAGAGAACTTTCCAGCTGTTGTCACAGGTATGATCACAGTCTTTACTTTTAAAGTTTATGGCTTATTAGACCGAGTATCAAGTTTATCCTTTGTAACTCCTTATGTTGAAAATCAGTTTGAAATTCTCCCTGAAAAGTTTTGTGAACGTTGCTGTGTTTCTATACCTATTGGGGAGTCTATTCTAGCGGAAAGAGTCTATCGTGATTGTCTTGTTTCCATCAATCACAAGAGTACCATGACTGATTTAATAGAGTTTGACATGGTGGATTATTGGGTCATTCTAGGTATGGACTGGCTCCATGCCTTTTATGCATCAATAGAGTGCAGAAGTCGAGTTCTAAAGTTCCAGATTCCAAATGAGCCAGTCATAGAGTGTGCTAGTAGTTCAATAATTCTGAAGGGTCGCTTCATTTCGTACCTTAAGGCGAGGAAGCTAGTTTCTAAGGGATGTATCTATCACTTAGTCCGAGATAATGACTCAAGTGTTGAGGTACCTTCCATTCAGTCAGTTCCTATAGCCAATGAGTTTCCAGAAGTCTTTCCTGATGATCTACCCAGAGTCCCTCCTGAAAAGGAGATAAGACTTTGGCATATATGTCATCCTAGATAATCATCATATCTCTATTCCTCCATACGGAATGGCACCAACAGAGTTAAAAGAGTTAAAGAAGCAATTGAAAGATCGGTTAGATAAAGGCTTTATTCGACCGAGTGTCTCACCTTAGAGCGCTCCGGTCTTGTTCATTAGAAGAAGTATGGGTCCCTTAAGATGTGTATAGATTACCGTAAATTAAAGAAGGTGACCATCAAGAATAAATATTCTCTTCCAAGGATAGATGATCTCTTCGGTCAACTTCAGGGTGCTTTTAGATTAATAAAGATTGACCTCAAATTAGGCTATCATCAGTTGAAGGTTAGGGAATGTGATATTCCCAAGACAACTTTTAGAACAAGTTATGGACATCATGAATTTCTGGTTATGTCCTTTGGTTTGACTAACGCACCTGCAACGTTCATGGATCTTATGAACATAGTCTTCAAACCTTATTTAGATCTGTTTGTCATTGTCTTCATTGATGGCATATTGACTTATTCAAGGGATGAATAAGATCATGCTAGTCACCTAAGGGTTGTTCTTCAAACTTTGAGAGATAAGGAGTTGTATGCAAGTTCTCCAAGTGCGAGTTTTGGATTAAGTATAGGGTGTTATTAGGCCACATTCTTTCTGGTGAAGGTATTAATGTCACGACCCAAAATCACGTCGTTATGGAACCTATGTTCCCAACCGATAGGTAATTCAACCCAATAATTTTCACTAATTCAACTTAAGCGTGAAAAGGTAAGTATCAAACTAATATCTAGCATACTAAGTATTCAAAATAAATGTGGAAAATAGAAATATCACCCCCAGATTTATTGTCATAAGTACCAATGGTTCTACAATAGGATACAAGTCCAAACTAACATAAGAAATATCCTATCAGAATATCAAAATAACGTAATCAATAGAGATAGATTGAAGGTGTTGGCCACAGAATATCCCAAGCAGCGCACCACAACTCCAAGACAATCCAAACTCATATTCAAAGCTCCAAGAATGTTCCTGAAATTGAAATCTAATTTGCACCATAAAATAGTACAGCAAGTGTAGTATGAGTATGAAACCACATGTACCCAATATATCTCATGAAACGATAACAAAGAAGTAGTGATGGGAGTTTATATAATAAAAATCAATTCTTTAATTATATAAGTCTATATTACACTTACCAGTCAAGTTTCATCAAATAGAGGTAATCAAACATCAAGTAACTTCCAACCACCAAATAAAACACATAATCGTCAAGAGTGAAGGATGTCATGAGATGCAACGCAATATGACACCATGAAATGATATGGCTTAGAATACCCAACACTCTCTCAACCGTATATACATGATACTCCTCAAAAATATGTTGATAGTTCATGACCCATGGGGGACTCACGAGGTCCATATATCGACACGAACGATCTCCACGTGTTTGTGCGGACGATCTCAACGCACTATCATAATATCAAAAAATTTCCGCACGGACAATCTCCACGTGCCCAAATAATAATCTTAACATCTCACCATCCCTAGCACAACCGATCTCCACGTGCCCAACTTATACTCAATCTCATGGCAATGCATGTGCACAATATTGTTTCAATAAAGGGGATGATGGTGCATGTCAATCAATCAAACATCAACATATTACATAACCACCCCAACTATTTTAAATATACGGGTTTAAATAAGAAACAAAATTACACAATGGATTCAATTCAATAATACATCAGCTAATGTCCATATGCTTTGGCATTCTCAGATTACCATCCGCCTACTATACTAATAAACTTTCCCTTTATAATATCGGTACTCGCACCAATGCCCGTCACACCATTGGTATGAGACCCTCATCTTTTTCCCTTACCCATTATCTATTCCATTTTAATATTTAATTGGGAAATTTTCCTTCAACAAGTCTGAAAGTCTTAACATAGCTCGAAGGCCGAACATATGTCACAAACATTCAAGATTCCACCTTTTCCTTTTTGTAATGCTTCAAAAATGTTCCAATCTAACAATTAGACAATATTCGTAAGCAAATAATATTAATACACGTCTAACCTAGACCAAAAACTCATCAAATTATATTAGCAAGCTCCTAATTTTGGTTCCAACTAATATGTCAAGTCTCATATTTCTAAATTTTAAGCCTAAGGTTAAGTCTAAATTTACCAAAATATCATAATTTTAACAATTTTCATATAATGTGATACACCTAACATTTAATTACCTATCTCAATAAAACAAACTTAATTTATAATATGATAATAATAAAAAAGTGAGCCACTTCTGAACTATTCACGAAGAACCAAACTTCCTGAAACTTCATATACCTATGTCTTATATCCATGAATATAACTTTTATTATCTAGAATTATCACCTATATTAGTTATTTGGAAATCATGGGAAATAATGGGAAGTTAAACTTTGTCAACAATTATTACTAACAGTAAGGCATCACTTGTCAATCATTCTTGTATACCCCAATATATAGAAATTGATGGTTTCCTCTATCTAACAAATGAAATTTTAAAGCCAACATTGCACTTTGGATGAAGTTTCTCACCTGAAGAACTGGCGGGTGTTGTTGCTCCATATAGGTATGTCTTCTTTTCTTGCTTAATTTATTTCCTCTGAAACTTAGTATGAAACCAATTTTCTAAGCTACCCTAATTTAATTTGATTATATGGGTCAAGTCGTAACTACTAATTATGATTGTGACCCACTAACTATTCAACTATTATACTTATTTATATAAAAATTCATCAAGTAGATACTCATAGTTACCGAATAGCTTAAAATACCCCTTTAAATTTTTTTCGTAAAGAGTCAAAATAGTCCTAGTTCTTAGAACGACCTAGCGGGTCGTTACAATTAAAGTTTACACTCAAAAGATAGAAGCAATTCAAAGTTGTCCAAGACCCACATCTCCGACAGATATAAAGTTTTTATTGGGCTTAGCTGGCTATTATAGGAGATTTGTTGAAGGATTTTCATCTATCTCTTCTCCTTTGACCAAGCTAACTCAGAAGAAGCTCAAGTTTCAATGGTCTGAAGCTTGTGAGAAAAGCTTTCAAGAGTTGAAAAAAAAATTGACTACCGCTCCAGTTTTGACATTACCAGAGGGTACTCGAGCCTTTGTGGTGTATTATGATGCATCAAGAGTTGTCTTGGGCAGTGTGTTGATGTAGAATGGCAAGGTTAGAGCTTATGCCTCTAAACAGTTGAACATTCATGAGAAGAATTATCCAACTCATGACTTAGAATTGGCTGCAATAGTGTTTGCTTTAAAAATATGGCGCCACTACTTGGATAGTGTGCATGTTGATATATTCACTGATCACAAGAGCCTTCAATATGTGTTCACTCAGAAAGAGCTCAACCTCAAACAGAGAAAGTGGTTGGAATTACTCAAGGATTATGACATGAGTATTCTTTACCACCCATGTAAGGTTAATGTGGTTGCTGATGCCTTAACAAGGTTGTCCATGGGAAGTACTTCCCATGTCAAAGAGGAAAAAAGGGAATTAGCAAAAGATGTGCACTGGCTTGCACATCTGGGACTCAGGCTTATGGATTCCACAAAAAAGAGGCATAGTATTGACGATCGGGCCTGAATCATCCTTGGTGTCATAAGGGAAAGAGAAGCAAGACCAAGACCCTATTCTACTTAATTTGAAGGCAAGTGTCCATAGCCAAAGAGTATCAGCTTTCGAACAAGGGAGAGATTGTGTGCATAAATACCAAGGGAGATTATGTATACCTAAGGTGGATGGACTTCAAGAGAGGATCTTGGAGGAGGCTCATAGCTTCTGATATTCCATTCATCCGGGTTCCACCAAAATGTACCGTGATTTGAAAGATATATTGGTCATAAATAAGGATATAGTTGAATTTGTTTCCAAATGTTCAAATTGTTAGCAAGTGAAGGTAGAATACCAAAGACATGGAGGTTTATCTCAGAGAACTTTTGGAATGGAAGTGAGAGATAATTAATATGGAATTCATCACAGGCTTTGCAAGATCACGAAGGCAACATGATTCCATTTGGATGATTGTCGACAGAATGACAAAGTCAGCCCATTTCTTGCCGGTGAAGACTACCTATTTTTCTAAGGATTATGCTAACTTGTACCTTCGAGAATGGTAAGACTTCATGGAAATCTGATCTCTATTATTTCAGACAAGGGTGCACAATTTACTGCACAATTCTGGAAATCTTTTCAGAAAGGTTTGGGTTTCAAGGTGAATTTTGGTACTAATTTTCATCCTCAGACAGATGGAAAAGCGGAGAGCACTATCTAGACCTTGGAAGATATGTTGAGAGCTTGTGTGATCGACTTCAAGGGAAATTGGTATGATCACCTACCTCTCATCGATTTTGCTTACAACAACAATTATCATTCGAGCATCTAAATGGCTGGGAGAATATGCATATCTCCTATTGGATGGTTTGAAGTTGGCGAAACAGGGTTGATAGGACGAGATTTAGTTAACCAAGCTATGGAGAAGGTGAAAGTGATTCAAGAAAGGTTGAAGACAGCACAGAGTCGTCAAAAGACCTACACAGATGTTAGAAAAAGGCCATTAGAATTTGAGGTAGATAATTGGGTGTATCTTAAGGTGTCACCTATGAAGGAGTTTTGAGGTTTGGTAAGAAGGGGAAACTTAGGGTCCGGTATATTGGACCTTATAGAATCTCCAAAAGGGTGGAAGCGGTTCATACGGTATTTCATATTTCTATGTCGAAGAAGTGTTAGGGTGATCCTTCATTGATAGTACCAACAGAGAGTGTGGGGATTAAGGATAACTTATCCTATAAAGAAGTTTCGGTTCAGATTTTGGATTGGCAGGTTCGCAAGTTGAGGACAAAATATGTTGCTTTAGTCAAAGTCCTTTGGAGGAACCAATTTGTTGAAGGAGCGACTTGGGAAGCAGATGAGGATATGAAGAAGAAATATCCACATCTCTTTGAATATGGAGAAGAGGCAACTCAAGGTGCTAAACTTTCTTCTTAAAACTTTATGAGGTTATGTATAAGCATGTATTACTTGCTTGTGTTGTTGAGTGCCAAAATGAAATTTCTATCCTTAGCTTAGAGAAAGAATTCTCATTTGAGGACGAATGTTCCCAACAGGGAGATATTGTAACATCCTGTATTCTAGACAAACTAAAATTAATCTAAGAAAAACAAGGTAAAACAAATTTGAATATTTTTTTTTAGGAAAATCTGGAAAATTCCAAATTTCAAAAGTGGGTTTTGGCCATTTTAAAACGATCATAACTTCCAGCTCAGAAGAATTTTGGGCAATTTATTTATATGGATAAAAAAACGTTGGAAGATATTTCCAACGACGCCAAGTTTGCGAATTTACGAGGTTGTATGAGTGATATATGACCTTCAGAAGATCGGCTATTGAGCAAGGAAAGTTCCAAAACAGGATTTAGTAAGGTTGTTTTGGTCGTTTCCTTAATTCAATTAATTATTTCGTTTTGGAGTAATATGTTGGGGTCTAAACTTATCCCGTTCAGTTTAAGCACTTAGAAAATAGACTAGTGTTTTGAAAGCAAGAAAAAAGAGGAGAAGGAAGAAGAAGACGCAAGAATACCAAGTTTAGCTTCGTGAATTTTCATTGGGGGTGATACCTAATAAGCTATGTGGGCTCTTTTGTGTTGGGTTACTTCACCCACACACCAATTTCATTCAAATCAGTCAAGTTCATGAATTAACTCATGTTAGAGGTTGGAATCTTTAAAGAAAGTTTGACGCTCTTGTTGATTTGATTGTTGTTGATTGTTGTTAGTTGTAATCCATGTTATACGACTGTTTGAGACTAAATCATTGGGTAATAAATTAATTGGGGATCCAAAGTGTTTGGGGTGCGAACCATTGGAGTTCGGGATTGTTTAGAGATGAAAAACAAAAAAAAAGTTGGAAAACCTGTTGGGGGATGCTGGGGCGCCGCGCCTCAAAAGCCACTCTGGATATAATCTGTTTTTTAGGCTCTGGCATGTTGTGCCTCTCAGAGAGCCTGAGGACAGCCTCTGTTTGTCAGGCTATAGCGATCCGCACCTCTTAGATCATCAGGACCACCTGGAGACCCCATTATTCCCTATCTTTTCATACTAGTTCCTAAGGGATGTACCCTTCATTACTAGTTGTTTCAAACATTCTAAGGTACATCTAAACATCATGAAATCATCCATAAACATAAGATCATGATCCTTGAACCCATAATTCAATTCAAATAAAGTTAGGTCAAAGTCAAAGAGGTTAAGAGCCAAGTCTAGAAGTTAAGAAACAAGGCAAGGAAAAGTGTTCTAAAGTCTTTCACAAATGTTTTAACTTTGTTTCAAAGACTTAAAGTTCAAGTCAAGTAAAGAGTTTGAGTTAATTTCTCAAAAAAATATAAGGGAACTAAGTATTCCTTAAGAGTTAAAGTTTCAAGTTAATCAAGTAAAAAGTTGAGTTCATATCTCAATAGCTATAAGGGAACTAAGTATTCCCTAAGAGTTAAAGTTTCAAGTGAAGTAAAGAGCATGAGTTGAGTTCAATTCTCAAAAACATATAAGAGAACTAAGTATTCCCTAGAGTTTTACAAATGTTTCACATTTGAGTAAAGAGGGGAAGTAGAAGTTCCAAAAGAATTTTGAACTAAAAAGGGAATATTGATTCCAAAAGGAGCTTTTTAAAGCTAATGGGTTCAGTAAATTATCTCAACTCAAAGGAAGGAAGTTTTATAAAAAGTATGAGCTAAAGTACATTTTTGGGAGTATTATTGAGCACCGATGTGGATATGAGAGTTCATACTAACTCAAGTCTCCATGTAAACCATGTAGCCAACATGGGAACTGACGTGTCATACTTTTTAGATGATCACGTAAAGAGAGCTAGTGGATCCACTAAGTTGAGTAAGGTCTTATACCAATGGCTATGGGTAAGATGATCCTGATGCAATATGAGGTAAGACGTTGTATCATCACTTAGTCTCATAGTAATGGTTGTCGGTTAGAGAAACTCCCAAAGAGGCGATATTACTTTCTTATATAAGTAAAGTTGAGTTTGTTATTGCATTTCCTTTAACGAACTAAGTTGTTTAGTTGTTTTCACTGTTTTAATATATATATATATATATATATGTATGTATGTATATACACACACATACACAAACACAGATCTTGCATGTGATTTAAACAGAGCCAAGGTAAGTTCATCTAATCCCCTCAAGCTTAAGTCGTTGTTTAGATCTCCAACGCATATACTCGTACATTCAATGTACTGAAACCATTTGGCCTGCATCGTTACATGATGAAGACGTAGGTACTCAGGATCAGCACTCAGCACTTCATTGATTCCAGATTGAGCTTCAGATTTTGTGGTGAGCCTTCTTTCATTCTAGAGGACATCCTTTTCATTTCTATATTAGCTTAGCTTTTAGGATGTTGTGGGGTCTGTCCCAACATCCATCTCTAGACAGTTTAGAGGCTTCGTAGGCTATAGTATTTCAGTTTGAAGTTGTTTTCAATTATTAAAGACTCATGTGCGTATTTTTCCCTTTTATTATGTTTTACTCGTGTCAAAGTTGAGGTTTTTCTTCCTCTAATTTTTGTAGTCATGCCAAGGGTTCGCTTGAGGGTCAGCAATGGTCTTCGAGTGACGGTCCTGTCCAGGGTGTAGATTCGGAGCGTGACATTTCACTCTTTGAATTGAACTTAGCATAAAGGGTATTTTCTGAAAGTCATGAGTTAGAGGTGTATTGTTGAATGGGGAATTAGAAATTCTTTAATTTGCTCAATTGTTCAAAAATGCCGCTTTGGCGCGGGTTTTGCTGCTTTAACGGGGCTTCTACAATGGGAAAGGGGGCATTGTGGTGGGTGCGACGGGGGTTGAAATCGAGGATAAAAGATAAGAGTTCACTTGTTCAAATGTGTCATTTTGGCGGGTACTTATGTCGCTCTGGCACCACCATTAAAACAAGGTCCGCTACAGCAAGGTAAGGGTCGTTGTGGCGGGCAGAAGCGACATAATGTTATTAATAAACCCCTAAATGATCTTGTTTGGTACTTTTTGAATTTTATAGCTAAGGAACGACTCTGAGGCGATTTATACTCATTTTTCACGATTCTTGATATTAAAGGTAAGATTTTCACTCTCTGAATCCGTGTTTTGATCCGTAAAACGTAATAAAATGGGTCAATAATGATGAAAAAGTGATTTGTTATGAATTCTATGGTAGAAATAACCCGAAATTGGTTAGTTGGGATCATGGGTTTCATCTAGGATGCATAGAGTTTTTATAGTTTAGGTAATTAGTAATTGTTTGTTGATTTCCGTATAATTATGATTGTTTGTAGACCCAAAAGAAGTGAAACTAATTCGAAAAGGAAGGATCAAGTTTCTTAATTTCGGGGTAGGTGATTGTTGTGATTCTATGTTTGTGTGATGTATGCATGTTCTTGATTCGTTGTGATACTTGTATGTGTATGAATGTTGCAATATTGATCACATTTGTTGTAAGTGAGATAGATGAATTATATAGCCCTAAAATCATGATGTAAATGTATGATCTTGATGATATACTTGTGATTGTTATTGTGGTGTTGAATAGGCATTAGATTGCCACATTCCGACAAGCTTACTGGGATCGGGTTGCCACGTTTTGGCACAACTATGGGATCGGATTTTCACGTTTTGATAAGCTAACTTTGATCGGGTTGCCACATTTCGGTACAAATACGGGATTGAATTACCACATACCGGTAAGCTAACTGTTTGAGTTTGTGTTCGGTGAGAGGACTAATGATGTGATGATAAATGTGAAATGTATTGTTGATTCTTCATGTTGATAATGTTGTAAATGTTGATATATATGCATGTGATTATATTGTTGTTTGACTTATTTATGTTGCACTAGTGGTCGGATAGCTGTGTGATCCTACGAGTACACTGTGTTTGTGTACTGATACTACACTGACTCTTATTTTTATTGAGTTCAGTGCATCTTCATACGACTATTGACAGACCTTGTTTAGAAGATCAGAGATCGTTGCTCGAATTCAATGGTGAGCCAATTCTTCTATGCTGCCATGAAATTCTCTTTCGTTTATGTCCACCATTTCCGGATTTATACATTTGTTCTAGATAGTTGAATAGTTCTTTAGTTTGGGGGTGTAACCCTCCTTGTTTTTATTTATGGATCTTCTTAGATATTTTGGTACATTGACTTTCATATTCTAGGTACTTAAATTCCGCATTTGTTTAGTTAATTAACTTGATTCCATAACTTATTTGTCTTAGTTTAGGTTTTGTTGCTTAGTTCGGATTGTAGTAGTGGTTCTCCTACCTGAGAGTAAACAATCACGACGATCTAGGTCGTGACAATAAACAAGTTTGTAGAATATAACAGATGTTTCTTAAGAGGCAAATGAATTAAATTATCCTTTTTTATTTAAAATTTATTAGGAGGTGTAAAAGGAAAAGTTAACAACTAATTTAGTATGGACAAATAAAAAATTTGATATTTGTTATTTTTATACAGTTGATCTTTGAAGAATTTATGATGTCAAAATGCAAGGTAGAGAATCGTTGATTTGCCGGAACTTGACATTCTTGCCTAGTAATAGTTTCTGAAATCAATTGTGTTTTGAATAATTACAATTTTGCGTTCTAATATCTTCAATTCAACAAGGAAATAGAGAAGAATTTGCACGCAAATAAATAGTTTGGTTGATGGAATCAGGACAAGTATTTAATTAAAAAATAACAGACTCTAACTATAAAGTAATTTTAGACACACAACCTATCTAACAAAAATAAGAAGAAAATAAACCAAAAAAACAAACTTAGACTCTTAAAAACCCTTCTACAAAACAAATAAATTTTTAAAAAGTACTTCAAATGAAAAAATTTAGACACCCGTCTTACAAAGCATATCCACATATTTTTTTTCTCTAATTAATGCTTCAAGTTCAAGTCCAAATCAATTGGTTCTTCTGCTATGTTTACTAACTCATTTGCACTTGATGAAATACGAACATCCAATTGATTGATCAATTGTGTGGTACAATCAACAATAGCCTCATTTGAACTTTCAATTATGTTCCTTCTTTCCATTTTTTGCCTATCCGTTATTGGTGTTATACCCCCCTTCTAATCGGTACAAACATGTTTCTTCGTGTCATTTCTTGTCTATCGATTGACA
Source organism: Solanum chilense (assembly GCA_032847665.1). Lineage (NCBI taxonomy): Eukaryota > Viridiplantae > Streptophyta > Magnoliopsida > Solanales > Solanaceae > Solanum > Solanum chilense. The sequence continues at coordinate 65,021,499 of CM064967.1, forward strand.
GTGCTCTGCCCGTACTAATTGGTGGTTAGGATTTGAAGATGGACAAGTAGTTTGTATATGATTTATGAATTCGAAATGAGTATGAAATAATTCACGAAATACGGGGAAAAAAGTAGAATATTGGAAGATATTAAAAATGGGTAAAAGTTAAACATTAGGCATATTTGAAGTATAAATGAATTCTTTTTTCTCTAAAGTAAGAAATGGTAAAGAAAAGTACTAACTATGCAATATAATTATACGAAATGTGAAGAACATTTACAGGCGGTTCATTGGTATGATCTCCTCTTCATTTATGTATCTTTCAATTTTGTAATAGTAAGTTCCATATATTGTTGCAGTAAGTGACAACTTTGATACCAAATAAAATTTGGAAATCTAGTTAATTTTCTCCTTTTCATTTATATGTTTTCCATATTTGAAGTGGTAAATTCAAACTAATGTTGTAGTAAGTGACAAAACTTTGCTAACAGTTTAAATTGAGAACATGGTCATTTTTTCTCTAATTCATCATTTACATTCAAAGATAATACCCGTTTTGATTATTTTTCGTTAGTTAATTACAACAACTTGGTTTCTTTTTTATTTTGACTATTTTTGTGTTGATATAATTTACACAATACATTATAGGTCCTACTAAATTCAAAAATTATATATTTGCTAATATAATAATCATTTATTCAGAAAACAATTTTGATAATAAAGTTGAAGATGATACAATACATTTAAAACCAGTTGCACGTAAGGAGACACTTATCGCATATAGAGCTCTTCACAATTTTATGATGCAATTCGAATAGACAACAATGAAACATTTGGATGCAATAAGAAAATTTTGAGATAAGCTTCGACTAGATTTAAATTTTAATTAAAAAAAATAGAACATAAAGAATCACATTTTACTAAATTGTCTTACATATATTTTCATTTTAAAGGAAATATTAATTTTAATTTTAATTGGACCATATATTTATATAAGGATCTTCTGAAAATATATTATCATATTAATTTTATCAAAATATGTGATTTCTTTTCATTGTACCAAGTTAGATTAGAAGAAAGGAGGGTTTTAATTATCCAATTTTTAGCTTAGTGAAATTTTATTGTATTTTATAGTGAATGTAGTTATAATTTAAGATATAAAGATGTGAAACTATTTTAATGTTCTTACATATAATTTATTTGAACTCTCCTCTTATTTTTTAGATTATGATTTTCTAACTAACTGAATCACTACGAAATCGGTCATTCATCTGACAGAGATGAAATGCGTCACACAATGTAGTCCATAGTATTATGAATTTATAACCAATATCATTGAACAAATATCCATAGACTCTAACCATAAAATAATCTTAGACACACACCCTATCAAACCAAAATAACAATAAAATAAAATAAAAACGAAAAAACTTAAACTCTTAGACACCCTTCTATTAGACAAACATCTATGAAATAAAGTTTTAACAAAAACATCAAACAAAACAAACTTTTAGACACCCATCTTACAAAGAAGATCCACATACTTGTTTCTCTAATTAAAGCCTCAATTCCAAATCCAAATCAATTTGTTCTTCATCTATGTTAATTAACTCATCTGCATTTGATGAAATAGGAATATCCAATTGATCGATCAATGGTACGGTACGATCAGCAATAGCCTCCCTTGAACTTTCAACCATGTTCCTTCTTTCCATTTGTTCTCTATCCATTATTGGTGTTGTACCCCTTCTGATCGGTACAAACCAATTTCTTCGTGCCATTAGTTGTCTATCAATTGGTAGTGCTCTGTCCCTACTAATCATTGGGTGGTTAAGATTTGAAGATGGTGTTGGCATCATAACAATGTTATTATTTCTTTCTAGTCTAACATTTCGTGGGGCCACGGGTTGAGTTGATAGAGGATTTCCTGGTAAAAACAAACCAGATGCATATACAGAAGAATGTAGAATGATGTCTTGCTCAGATGATAATGGATGGGTAATTTGTAAATGATTTACGAATCCGGAATAAGTATGAAACATTCCATTGCATACGGTGCAAAAATGTAGGATAGGAGAAGGTCCTAAAAAAAGAGAAAAGTTAGCGTTATGCATATTCGATGACAATTTTGTTCCTCTAAAGTAAGAAATGATAGAGAGAAATACCAACTATGAAGTATAATTCAATGAAATGTAAGGAACATTTATAGGGACTTCATTAATGTATCTTCCAATTTTGCAATGGTAAGTTCCAGATATTTTTGCAATAAGTGACAACTTTGCTACCAAATTAATTTGGAAATCTAGTTAATTTTCTCCCTTCTTTTAAATGTTTTCCATATTTGAAGTAGGTAACCAAATCTAGTTAATTTTCTCCCTACATTATATGTTTTCCAATTTTGAAGTGGTAAATTCAAAATAATGTTGAAGTAATTGATAAAACTTCGCTGGCAATTTAAACCGGAAACATATTTATTTTCCCCTAATTCATCTTGGATATTCAAAGAAAATACCCTTTTGTTTTTTTTTTCTTTGGTAATAATTTGTATTGTATAGAATAGATCCTGATAAATTCAAAAATTATTTATAAGCTAATATAATAATTATGTATTCAAAAATATTATGTTGAATTTTTCGTAACATACTTTCATCGAAAGTTTATTATTTTTATATATTTATTTTTGTAATAATTGATACGTATATAGTGTAGACGTGCAAGAAAAATAGTTTCTTAAAAGAAAAAAAAATAAGAATATTTGCTTTTCAAGAGAAAAAGTATACACTGTTAAAATAACGTATCTATATATCATTTGAAGTAAATCTCACTAAATCAAGTTTACATAATTTTATAGGTGTCACATTTGACAGATGTGTTACTATTACTTCAAACATAAAAATATGAGAATAGTGTTATTTTTAATAGATAAAATTTGCATCATAAAGCAACATCTCTAAAGTGAATTTAAGGGTTTAGGCATAAGTACAAAACTTAACTTAGCTGCGGTTTTAATCCCTCAAACTCATAAATAAAGGTTTAAATTAAAAGCATAGGTGCAGAGACTCAATGAATGTTATTTTGACAAATGAGATTAAATTCATCGATAGAGGACTCTTTACATCGAAACTTCAGAAAGTAATTGACAAATTGTAATACGCTAATTCAAAATTAAATTTTTTCTTCTCATTCTTACATAAAATTCTCAATTTTTTAATTAAACTTGTCAAGTAATTTTACTAATACTACATGAACTTGTCGATCTTGTTGAGACATTTCAATATCTACGAAAGTGAGGTGAGGTGTGAAAGATACAAAGTGATGAAATTGTTGTTGGTCAAAATATTGATTTTGTTAATCTCAAATCAATCATTGCAACTGAATTAGAGATTTATAAGTTGAAGGAAAACTTTGTAAATTAGATACAATGTTGAGGTGAAGAAACAAGAGCCTGAAATTTCAATGTATATGGCATGCATTGATACAACATACAAAATGGTTGAAGGGATACATAGATTTGATGGATACGAGTCTATGCGGTACTTTCTATATATCATATACATTTAGTATAATTTTGAATTGATGTATCACGCTTAAAAAATAGTGCATGATATACTGCTATTTATGTGTCTTATTTTGTTTGAGAAATATATATATATATATATATATATATATATATATATATATATATATATATATATATATATATATATATATATATATATATATATTCAGTATCCATGTAGAAAAGTTTTGGGGTGTTACATTTTTATTTTTGTTAAATTTAAATGTATATATTTTCGTTTTCAATCAATATTATGCATAGCAAAATAATACATAAATTAAAAATTAATATAATATTAATATGATGACTTAAATATAATTAAAAATATCAAATATAAAGTAACGCCAATTAACATAAAATAAAATTAAATAATTATTATAGCTATATAAATTTTTTAAATGAAACTTAACCGAACTTATAAATTAATTACTTTATATGGAATAAATTGGTAGATATATAAATATGGAAAATATATTTGTCTTGAAAAATAATTTTTTTGCTTCTACTTCTTTTAAGAAGCGGAAAATAGTTAGATTCTTCTTGACAACAGAAAAACTACTTGTGCTTCCTTTTAAAAACAATTTAATTGTTTTGCCAAATGACTTGCTTTTAAAAAAAAAGTTCTTTCTAAAAAAATAATAATTAAATTTTCTTCCAACAACAATGTCAAACACACTCGTATTTTCATGGATGAACTACAACAATCCAGTCACTTTTAGAGTTCTGAATCGGATTATATTGTTATAATCCAGTACAAAGATGGATCATACTAAATTAGCTATCTTTTACTTCAATAATATTTAAGAAATTTCTCCCTATGTTTCACATTAGTTGGCCAAAATTATTTATTAATTTAAAAAATTAAAATAAATATTAATTAAATGTTCTTATTTTACCATTACAATTTATTAATTGAAAGTATAAACAAGTTTCTAGAGTTTAGTAAGAGGTAAATTAATTTAATTTTCATTATTTATAATTTCTTAAGCATTGTGTAAAAGTAAAAAAAATGACAACTAATCTATGTAAGAAAATAGAGTAAACTAGGAAAACAAAGATTGGTTATATTTTTACACGATGAATTTATTTTTAAGAAAAATTATGATATGAAAGTTACAAGTTGGATAGTGTTGATGTGCGAAGATTTGACATTTTTTTCCTGTAATAATATCATAACTTTAATCATATTCAAAATAATTACGGTATTATTTTTTAATATTTTTGACAATGAACTAGAGTAATATTTGCACACAAATAAATGGATTTGATGATGAAAATCAGACAAATATTTAATAAATAGAACAATAGACTCTAACCATAATTTTTGGATACCCATTCAATCTCACTAAAAATAGAATAAAATAAAATAAAACAACAAACTTGCACTCTTCAACACCCTTCTATCAAACAAAATACATAAAATAAAATATTAAGAAACATCTAAAATTAATCCATTTTTAGACACCCATCGACCACCTTACAAAGAAGATCCACATAATTTTTTATCTTATTCAAGCCTCAAGTTCAAGTCCAAATCAGTTGGTTCTTCAACTATGTTAACTAATTCATCTACATTTGATGAATTAGGAACATCCACTCCATTGATCAATGATCTCCAAGAATCAATAATAGACCCATTTGAACTTTCGATTATGTTTCTTCTTTCCATTTGTTGTCTATCCATTATTGACGTGCTACCTCTCATCACCGGTACAATTATGTTATATCTTATCATTTGTTGTCCATCAATTCGAAGTGCTCTATCCCTTCTTATAGGGTGGTCACGGTTCAAAGATGTTGTTGGCCTGATAACAACATTATTTCTCTATAAGTTTGCCTGTTGTGGAGCCAGATATTGAGTTGATGGAGGGTTTGCTGGTACAAAAGTATCAGATCCATAAACAGAAGGCTGTAAGATGATATTTTGCTCTAACACCAATCGATGAATATTTTGTACATGATACATGAATTGAAAATGAATATGAAACATTCCAAGACATACCGGGCAATAAAGTAGGACACGGAAAGGACTTAGAAATGAAGAAAAGTTAGCATAAGTCATATTTGAATTATGAATGAAATATATTCTCTAAAGATAGAAATTATAGGAAGAAGTACCAACTATGCAATATAATTTTATAAAATGTGAAGAATGTTTATAGGCTATTCAATATACTCCCCTCCCCCATCCCCATCCCCCTTTCATTTCTATGTCTTCCATTTTTTCTACGGTAACAAAATCTTGTTTACGATTTAAATTAAAAGCTTATTTATTATTTTTCCTCTTAATTCATCATTTATATAAGGGTCTTCTGAAAATTTATTATCTTATTAATCTTATTAAAACATGTGATTTCTTTTCATTGTCCCAAGTTAGGTTGGAAGAAAGGAGAGTTTTAATCATCCAATTTTTAGCTTAGTGAAATTTTACTGTATTTTATGATGAATGTGGTTATAATTTAAGATGTAAAGATGCGAAACTTTAATGTTCTTACATATTATTTATTTGAACTCTCATCTTATTTTTCAGATTATGATTTTTTAACTGATTGAATCACTACGAAATCGGTCATTGATCTGATAGAAATGAAAAGTGTCACACAATGTAGTTCTTAGTATCATGAATTTATGACCAATATCATTGAACAAATATCCATAGAACTCGAAATGAAATAGATTAAAAATAGAATAATAGACTCTAATAATAAGATAATCTTAGACACATACCCTTTCTAACCAAAATAAAAAATAAAATAAAACAAAACAAAAAAACATAGACTCTTAGACACCATTCTATTAGACAAACATACATGAAATAAAGTTTTAACAAAAACTTCAAACAAAACAAATTTTTAGACACCCATCTTACAAAGAAGATCCACATACTTGTTTCTCTAATTAAAGCCTCAATTCCAAATCCAAATCAATTTGTTCTTCATCTATGTTAATTAACTCATCTGCATTTGATGAAATAGGAACATCCAATTGATCGATCAATGGTATGGTACGATCAGCAATAGCCTCCCCTGAACTTTCAACCATGTTCCTTCTTTCCATCTGTTCTCTATCCATTATTGGTGTTGTACCCCTTCTGATCGGTACAAACCAATTTCTTCGTGCCATTAGTTGTCTATAAATTGGTAGTGATCTGTCCCTACTAATCATTGGGTGGTTAAGATTTGAAGATGGTAGTGGCATCATAACAATGTTATTGTTTCTTTCTAGACTAACATTTTGTGGGGCCGCGGGTTGAGTTGATAGAGGATTTCCTGGTAAAAACGTACCAGATGCATATACAGAAGAATGTAGAATCATGTCTTGCTCAGATAATAATGGATGGGTAATTTGTATATGATTTACGAATTCGGAATAAGTATGAAACATTCCATTGCATACTGTGCAAAAATGTAGGATAGGAGAAGGTCCTAAAAAAGGAGAAAAGTTAGCGTTATGCATATTCGATGACAATTTTGTTCCTCTAAAGTAAGAAATGGTAGAGAGAAATACCAACTATGAAGTATAATTCAATGAAATGTAAGGAACATTTATAGGGACTTCATTTATGTATCTTCCAATTTTGCAATGGTAAGTTCCAGATATTTTTGCAATAAGTGACAATTTTGCTACCAAATTAATTTGGAAATCTAGTTAATTTTCTCCCTTCTTTTAAATGTTTTCCATTTTTGAAGTAGGTAACCAAATCTAGTTAATTTTCTCCCTACATTATTTGTTTTCCAATTTTGAAGTGGTAATTTCAAAATAATGTTGCAGTAATTGATAAAAATTCGCTGACAATTTAAATCGGAAACATATTTATTTTCCCCTAATTCATCTTGGATATTCAAAGAAAATACCCCTTTTGTTTTTTTTTCTTTGGTAATAATCTATATTGTATAGAATAGATCCTGATAAATTAAAAAATTATTTGTAAGCTAATATAATAATTATGTATTCAAAAATATTATGTTGAATTTTTCGTAATGTACTTTCATTGAAAGTTTATTATTTTTATATATTTATTGTTGTAATAATTGATACGTATATAGTGTACACGTGCAAGAAAAATAGTTTCTTAAAAGAAAAAAAAGGATTATTAGATTTTCAAGAGAAAAAGAATATATTGTTAAAATAACGTATTTATATATCATTTGAATTAAATTTCACTAAATCAAGTATACAAAATTTTATATGTGTCACATTTGCGATACGTATTACTATTTATTACTTTAAACAAAAAAAGATGAGAAAAGTGTTTATTTTCAATAGATTAAATGTGCATCATAAAGTGAATTTAAGGGTTTAGGAATAAGTACACAACTTAACTTAGCTATTGTCTTATTCCCTCAAACTCATGAACAAAGGTTTAGATTAAAAGCACAAGTGCAGAAACTCAATGAAAGTTATTTTAACAAATGGAATTAAATGCGTAGGTAGAGGACTCTTTACATCAACACTTGAGAACGATAATTGACAAATTCTAATACGCTAATTCAAAATTAAAAATTTTTCTACTCATTCTTCCATAAAACTCTCAATTTTTTAATTGAACTTGTCGAGAAATTTTACTCATACTACATGAACATGTCGATCTTGTTGAGACATTTCAAAATCTTGGAAAGTGAGGTGAGGTATGAACGATACAACGTGATGAAATTGTTGTTGGTCAAATTTTGATTTTGTGAATCTCAAATCAGTCATTGCAAATGAATTAGAGATTGATAAGTTGAAAGAAAACCTTGTAAATTAAATACATCGTTGAGGTGAAGAAACAAGAGCCTGAAATTTCAATGTATATGGCATGCATTGATACGACATACAAAAAGGTTGAATGGATACGTGTTTATGCGGTAATTTCTATGTATCATATACATTAAGTATAATTTAGAATTCATGTATCATGCCTAAAAAATAGTGCATGATATATATATATATATATACACACATATAAATTCAGTGTACATGTCGAAAAATTTGGGGTGTTGCATTTTAGTTTTGTTAAATTTGAATATATATATATATATTTGGGTTTTTAATAAATATTATGCATAGCTAAATAAAACATAAATTCAATATTGATATAATATTAACATGACAACTTAAATATAATCAAAAATATCAAATATAAAGTAATGCCAATTAACATAAAATAAAATTAAATAATTATTATATCTAAATAAATTTTCTTAACTGAAACATAACCTAACTAATGAATAAATTGGTAGGTATGTAAATATGGAAAATATATTTTAGTGTTGAAAAAAGTAATTTTCTTGCTATTACTTTTTTTAAGAAGCGTAAAATAATTAGCTTCTTCATAACAACAGAAAAACTACATGTCCTTCCTTTAAAAAAAATTAATTGTTTTGCCAAATGTCTTGCTTTTAAAAAAAGTTTTTTCCAAAAATAAAAAACAAATTTCCTTTCAACAACAATGTCAAACACACTCGTATTTTCATTGATGAACTACAACAATCTAGTAAATTTTGGAATTCTGATTCATATTATATTGTTATAATCTAGTACAAAGATAAATCATACTAAATTAACTATATTTTATTTCAATAATATTTTAGAAAATACTTCCTCTGTTACATATTAGTGGCCAAAATTATTTGTTGATTTAAAAAATTAAAATAAAAATTAATTAAATTTTCTTATTTTACCATTACAATTTATTAATTGAAAGTACAAACAAGTTTCTACAGTTAAGTAAGAGGTAAATTAATTTAATTTTCCTTATTTATGATTTCTTAAGGATATGTAAGAGAAAAAAAAAATTGACAACTAATCGATGTCAGAAAATAGAGTAAACTGGGAAAACAAAGATTGGTTATATTTTTACACGATGAATTTATTTTTAAGAAAAATTATGAATTGAAAGTTACAAGTTTGATAGTATTGATGTTCCAAGATTTAAATTTTTTTCTAGTAATAGAATCATTAATTTAATCATATTCAAAATAATTATAGTATTATTTTTTAATATCTTTGAAAATGAAGTAGAGTAATATTTGCACACAAATAAATGGATTGGATGATACAAATCAAGACAAATATTTAATAAATAGAACAATAGACTCTAACCATAATATAATTTTAGACACCCATCCTATCTGGCTAAAAATAGAATAAAATAAAATAAAACACAACAAACTTTCACTCTTAAACACCCTTCTATCAAACAACATACATAAATAAAATTTTAAGAAACATCTAAAACTTAATCCATTTTAGACATCCATCGACCACCTTACAAAGAAGATCTGCATAATTTTTTATCTTATTAAAGCCTCAAGTTCAAGTCCAAATCAGTTGGTTCTTCAACTATGTTAACTAATTCATCTACATTTGATGAATTAGGAACATCCTCTCGATTGATCAATGATCTCCTAGAATCAATAATAGCCTCATTTGAACTTTCGATTATGTTTCTTCTTTTCATTTGTGGTCTATCCATTATTGATGTTCTTCCTCTTCTCACCGGTACAATAATGTTATTTCTTATAATTTGTTGTCCATCAATTGGAAGTGCTCTATCCCTTCTTATAGGGTGGTCACGGTTCGAAGATGTTGTTGGCTTGACAACAACATTATTTCTCAGTAAGCTCGCCTGTTGTGGAGCCAAATGTTGAGTTGATGGAGGGTTTCCTACCAGATCCATAAACGGAAGACTGTAAGATGATATTTTGCTCAGAAACCAATAAATGATTATTTTGTACATGATACATGAATTGAAAATGAGTATGAAACATTCCATGACATACCGGGCAATAAAGTAGGACACGGGAAGGTCTTAGAAATGGAGAAAAGTTAGCATAAGTCATATTTGAAGTATGAGTGAAATATTTTCTCTAAAGAAAGAAATGATAGAGAGAAGTACCAATTATGCAATATAATTTTATCAAACGTGAAGAATATTTATAGACTATTCAATATACTCCCCTACCCCCTTTCATTTCTCTGTCTTCCATTTTTGCTATGGTAACAAAATTTTGTTTACAATTTAAATTGGAAGCTTAGTTATTATTTTTCCTCTTAATTCATCATTTATATTCAAAGTAAATACTCTAATGATTTTTCTTTCATTAGTGTATTACAACAATATAATTTTTTTTTTACTTTTGACTATTATATTTACAATATCTGACAAATCTTTGTTAACAATTAAAATTGGAAACTTAGTTTATTTTTATCCTCCTGGCATCATTTATTTCTTGCATTAGTATATTATAACAATTTAATTTATTTTTGACTTTTGACAATTATTATATAGTTCTAATTCGGTACCACATAATATGAATTTTACCATATTAGAATTATGTATATTCTAATATAATAATTATTTTTCAAAAAGTTCAAGAATCATTTCTTTAATATACTTTAATCGAAAGTTCATTATTTCTTAAGTATATATTTTTGTAATAATTAATAAGTATATAGGTGAAACATATGCATAGAAACTAGTTATTTAAAAAAAAAAAAATTATTATTTTCAAGAGATAAAGCATACAACCATAAAATAACTGTTAGAGATCATTTGCACGAAATTCCACAAATATCAAGTATGCAAAAATTTATAGGTGATACACGTGTCATATATGTTACAATAAATTATTTTAAACATAAGAAAACGAGAAGAGTGTTTATTTTTGAAGGAATATTGATTGTATTAAAGTGTTAACCTAATAAGGAAATACATGGGAGATATATATAGGAGATATAGGAAGGAGTACTAATCCTAATAGGACTAGGATTAAGGAGTACTAATCCTAATAGGACTAGGATTAGTACACAGTAAATACTAATATTATTTAATACTATTATTTAATACTATCTGTTATTATCCCCCCCTCAAGCTGAGCTGAGCGGAAGGGAACGGAAGCTTGGAACTGAGGTAATCGTGCTGTCCGCTCGGGAGAGGCTTGGTGAGAATATCAGCCGGTTGTTCTTCAGTGGGTATATACTGCACAGTCATGGTGCCGGCCTGAACTTCATCGCGAACAAAGAGACAATCGGTATCAACATGCTTCATTCTGGTGTGTAGGACGGAATTCTTGGCCACATAGATGGTTGATTTGTTGTCACAATAGAGAGCAGGAACAGTGTGAGTGGAGCGGAGTTTGCGAAGAATATATGTGACCCACATGGTATCAGCAGCAAGAAGAGCAAGGGCGCGGTATTCAGCTTCAGTCGAGGACCGAGAGACCTTGGGTTTTTTTTTGTACACCATGAGATCAGGTTCGGCCCCAAAAAACGAGAAACCCCGATGTAGATTTTCTGTCATTTTTATCATTCGCCCAATCTGAATCAGAGAAACCCCGAAGCTCCAAGTCCCCGGGTCGAATGAGTAAACCACGACCAAGAGTGCCAAAAATGTACCTGAGAATGCGTTTTAGACAATGGTAATCATGTTCACTTGGTTGATGCATGCGCTGAGCAACTCGGTTGACAGCAAACTGGATGTCTGGACGGGTAATGGCCAGATACTGTAGAGCCCCAATGAGGATGCGGAAGTGGGTGATATCGGCAAAGGGGGTGTCGGCTCCATTCGTAGACGAAGAAACTGCCATCGGTGATGGTTGACTGGTGCATTTTTCCAGTCCAGCTTTCTGCAACAGATCTCGAGCATATTTTGACTGATGAAGAAACAAGCCGCTGCCTGTCCGAGAAACCTCCATTCCCAGAAAATAATGTAACGGGCCAAGGTCCTTCATTTTGAAGGTAGTATGCATAGCTCGAGTGACATCCTGAATGAGAGCTGCGGTAGAGCCTGTAATAATGATATCATCTACATAGACAAGAAGAATGACTGTACCGTGTGCTGAATGTCGAATAAACAGACTTGTGTCGTGTACGCAACATGTGAAGCCGAGTCTCTGGAGGAACGTTTACAGACGTGTGTACCAAGCACGGGGGGCTTGCTTGAGCCCATACAGAGACTTCTGGAGTTTGAAAACATGTTGAGGGAAGCGGGGATCAACATAGCCCGGTGGTTGCGTCATGTAGATAGTTTCATCAAGCATGCCATGAAGAAAAACATTGGAAACATCCAACTGATTGATGAGCCAATTGTTGCGCACGGCGAGTGACAGTACCAGGCGAATGGTTTCCTGCCGAATAACAGGACTGAATGTCTCGGAGTAATCAAGCCCATACTCCTGATTGTAGCCTTTAGCAACCAAACAATCGTTGTACCTGGAAATACTGCCATCCTCATTGTGTTTAATTTTGTACACCCATTTACAGCCCACTGGGTGCCGCCCATGGGGCTTAGGTACAAGAACCCAAGTTTTCTGATCAGTCAAAGCCTTAAACTCGTCATCTATAGCATGACGCCAATAAGCATTTTTTGAGGCAACAGAGTAGGTTGTTGGTTCACTATCGGGAGGGGTGTATTTGGTAGTATGGTAGCCTGAAAGGTTTTGGGTTTAAAGATACCGGATTTGCCACGGGTTAACATGGGATGAGTATTGGGGGGTGGCACGGGTGGTGGTGATTTGGGGGTGGCCGGGAAGGACCCAAAACGGATCGGGCTGGAGATGTTGTGGGTATGGGGTGGTTCGGGTTGGTTGTGGGTGTGGGTGGTGGTTGCGGGTGTATTATGGGTGACGGTCGAAGGGGTGATGAGGGGTGGTTGGGTAGTGGGTGGAGGTGTGGGGGAAGATGGTGAGGGACCCTGTGAGTATGTTGGAAAAAGGGGAAGGACGCCAATGAATGATGTATTATTGGAGGAGGAAATAGACTCGTAGGGAAAATCATTTTCGACAAATTTGACATGGCGAGAGATGTAGACTTTATGAGTTTTTAGGTCAAGACAGCGATAACCCTTGGAGGTAGGATGATAGCCCAAAAAAATACAAGGACGGAATCGGGGTTGTAATTTGTGAGTAATATGAGGGCGTAGCCAAGGGTAGGCAAGACACTCAAAGACGCGGAGGTTGGTAAAATTGGGAAGTTCTTGGTAAAGGAGTTGATAGGGTGATTTGTTGGAGAGAGTGTGACTGGGCATTCTGTTAATGAGGTAGTTTGCGGTGGCTAGAGCTTCTAGCCAAAAGGAGACAGGGAGATAAGATTGATGTAGAAGAGTAACCACCGTTTCAATGAGATGGCGACGCTTACGCTCAGCCACCCCATTCTGTTCGGGAGTGTATGGACAGGAGGTTTAATGTATAATTCCCAGGGATTTCAGAAACTGGACAAAGATGTTATTGACATATTCCTTTCCATTGTCACTTCGAAAAAGTTTAACATGAGAATTAAATTGTGTTTTGACCATTTTTTTCAAAAGTGACAAAGGTGGTGTATGCCTGTGATTTGTGTTTTAGTGGGTACAACCAAGTATATTTTGTAAAATCATCCACAAAACAAATATAATAGTGAAAACCAGCAAATGAAGGAACAGCAGTAGGACCCCATAGGTCAGAATGAATAAGTTAAAAAGGTGCAGTTGTACGCTTCTCAGATAAAGTAAAAGGTAATTTATGAGATTTAGCAATTGAACAGGAGTCACAATTGTTTACATGAATGGAAGAAAAACCTAATTGAGACATTAAAGAATTTATTATTTGAGTAGACGGGTGACCCAGACGACTGTGCCACAACAGACTGTGGCCATCAGCCGAAAGAACCACCGGAGCCACAGGAACGCTTTTTGAAACTGGGTGGGCAGACGAACTTGTGCCAGGAAGAGCGTACAGACCATGCTCACAGGGGCCCTGAAAAATCACCCTCTTGGTAGTATTGTCTAGGATCTGAAAATCATTAGAGGTGAACAAGAGTGATCAATTATTGTCTTTTGTGAATTGGTGAACTGAAAGGAGATTGGATTTAATAGAAGGGACGTGGGTAAGGTTACCTAGGTGAAAGATAGCGGTGGGGGTTTTAATAGTACCCGTGCCAGTGTGAGAAATATTAAGGGACTCACCGTTTCCAACAGTAATACCATTGGAGCCATGATATGGATTTGGAGCGTTAAGCTTGGATAGATCAGAAGTAACGTGCATGTTGGCCCCAGTATCCAACAGCCATTCAGAGGAAGGGCCGGCTTGAGATGCATAATTGGCACGGTTATCACTATTTCGGCTCTCTTCATACCGAAACCAGCAACGAGCAGCGGTGTGTCCTGTTTTCTGACAGATTTGACAAGTTGGACGATCCCGCTCGTAAGTGCCCCGCCCGCCGCTGGAAGATGACTGCCCGCCGCTGCCGAAGGAGTGCAGGCTGTTGTTGCTGTCGTGATGCTGATCGTCGTACGGCGGACGACTGCCCTGCCGACCGTCGCGCCCGCGGCCTCCGCTGTTTCTGCCTTAGCCACCGCGGCTCCCCTGTCGGCCGCCACCACGCCCCCCGCAATAGTTCTGGCTTGCGGTGAGGGCGGTGGTGTCACGACCCAAAAATGAGTGTGATGGCACTCGTCTTATCCCACCAAGACAAGTCAGCCTAAAACCCAATATCTAACAAAGTGCGGAAGTAAATGACAATCCAACAACAATTTCTATTATGAAACCAAGTCATATTAATTCAATTCCCAAAACCAGGTTGTCACGTGCACAAGCCTCTAATGTAAATATTAGAATTGAAATAAGATAGGAGTCTAAGATGAAGTTGTCTTTCAAGTAAAAACAAAGTCATAAACTGGAGTAGGAAAGTTCGCTGAGATGACAAGCAGCTACCTCACAATCCTCCCAAGATGTCTCGGAAACGAAGAGAATAGAAGGTATCACAAAGATCCAGGCTTGTATCCTACAAAAATTTGTAGAAGCAAGGGGTGAGTACCAAACCACGCGGTACCCAACAAGCAAACCTCTAAACACAAGTTAAGTGAACAAAATACGGGCACTTCTTACACCATATCTAAACCTCCACGCTACAGTCTAATAGTTTACAGTTTACCAAACACACAACTCAATAACCACACTCTATCAGTTTACACATTCTCAATAACAACTCAATATTCAACAGTCACAAGCTTCACAGAGAAACACTCACAAGATCAACAAAACACATGTTCAAGTTCATCAATAATAAAAATGTCCAATGCCATGAGATGCAATGTCAAGTATAGTGATGCATGTCTTCCCTAACGATACACACCCGCTGTCTCTCAGTCCGGGACCCATGGGGGACATATCTGTCCATGCATCTGTCGCGGCGCACGACACGACCTTCGATAAATAGTAACCTTTGCGGCGCGCGATACGTCCCTCGAAATATAATATCCATCGCGGCACGCGATACGACCCTCGAAAATAGTACATCATCCTCTTACCACAACCATGTCTCAGATACAATGCAAATGACATGCTCAAATGAAAAGGGGGAGATAACCATTTGATAACAAAGCACAATTTACAACAATATATACAACACCAACACATAAACAACAAGTCTCCAAATCATTCTCAACATCACACAAGGAAATACACGAATTTCGTACGCTTAACAAAAGTTTAGAAATCCACTTGCCTTAGCCAATCGAATAATTACTCTTGGACTTGAGCCTTCCCTTTCAGTTGAGCTTCCGAACCAATGGAATCTATTCAAGTGTATATTCACAATAAGGTTTCAGAACTAACAATACCCACACTTTTATGTGTTTAACCTTGACCTAAAAATACACCCCAAATTTATAATCAAGTTTGTAATTCTTGATATAAAAAAAAAAATGTAAATTCTTATATTTCCAAATTTCAAGCCTAAGGTTTATTCTTAATCTCCAAATAACATAAAGTTAATTAAGTGACATAAAATATTAAATATAAATCACAGAAACCCTAAAATTAATCCCTCAAAATTCCCTATACGTATAACTGTTGGATTTATATTATAATATATATATTCCCTAATGATATTGCAATCATCACGCCACCCAAATACAAAAAAAAGCCTAATAAGTTTGATTCTTCATGCTGCACACAAACCCACAAATACTTAATGCATACAATTAATTTTGTTCTCTTTCTTTTTCTCTAAATTTCAAAACCAATTTTTCCCACTTTCTGTTTCAACTCCAACATTAAATAATAACTATAATTATATGCATAAAAATATGTTGCATATAGAAAATGGGAAATCAAATACCTGCCAACCCTTCAGCCGCTTCAAGCTTCGACCTTTTCTTCTTTTCTTATTTCTTCTTCTTCTTCTTTTTTTTAAAATTAATTATGTACTAAAAGTGATAGGTTTTACCCACATATTTTATTAAATATAGTCTAAATGGTATAGGGTCTTAAATAAATTATCACTTTAGCCCATAAACTATCAATTAATTAACTCAAGTTACACTAATATTTAAAATTTCCAAAAATGACCTTCCGGGTCATTACATTATCCACCACTAAAAATCATGTTCGTCCTCGAACATAAAGTAAAAGAAAGTACCTGATGCTTCAAAAAGTTGAGGATATCTGGCACGCATGTCAGACTCTGTCTCCCAAGTTGCCTCTCCCACTGATCGGTGCTTCCATTGCACCTTCACTGAAGCAATCTCTTTGGTCCTAAGCTTTCGAATTTGCCTATCCAAAATAGCTATAGGCTCCTCCTCAAATGTCAAGTCTGGACCCAGCTCCACAGAATCGAGTGAAATCACATGAGATTCATCCGGAATATACTTCCGAAGCATAGAGACATGGAAAACAGGATGAACTGCCGACAAACTAGGTGGCAAGGCCAACTTATAGGCCACCTCTCCTACTCGGCTCAAAATCTCAAAAGGTCCAATGAACCTAGGGCTAAGCTTGCCCTTCTTTCCAAACCTCATCACACCCTTCATGGGTGATACTCGAAGCCAAACATGATCACCCTCCATAAACACCAAGGCTCTAACTCTCCGGTCTGCATAACTCTTTTGTCGACTCTGAGCTGTCAATAATCTATACTGAATCATACGAACTTGCTCCATAGCATCTCTAAGCAAGTCTGTATCCAAAGAGTCCATCTCCGCCGAATCAAACCAACCAATAGGAGATCTACACCGTCTACCATACAATGCCTCAAATGGGGCCATTTGGATACTAGAGTGATAACTGTTATTATAGGCGAACTCCGCTAAGGGTAAATGCCGATCCCATCTTGCACCAAAATCGATCACACACGCTCGAAGCATATCTTCCAATACCTGAATGGTCCGCTCAGATTGACCATCTGTCTGAGGGTGAAATGCCGTACTCATATCTAACTGAGTACCCAGACCATGTTGTAATGCCTTCCAGAAGTGAGAAGTAAATAGTGAACCTCGATCTGATATGATAGAAATAGGAACTCCATGTAGTCGCACAATCTGACTTATATATAGCTCGGCTAACTTCTCTGCCGTATACTTCACCCGAACCGGAATAAAGTGGGCAGACTTGGTCAACCTATCAACAACAACCCAAATAGAGTCATAACCACCCACTGTGGTAGGCAAACCCACAACAAAGTCCATAGTAATCCTCTCCCACTTCCAAGTAGGAATAGGCATCCTCTGAGATACACCCCCGGGCCGCTGGTGCTCACACTTGACCTGCTGGCAAGTCAAACACCTCGAAACAAAGTCTGAAATATCTCTCTTCATCCCACACCACCAGTAATGCTGACTCAGATCATGATACATCTTTGCCGCTCCCGGATGGATGGAATACCGAGAACAATGGGCCTCCTCAAGAATCAATCTAATCAAATCGCCTGTCCTAGGCACACAAATTCTGCCTCCGATCCGCAAGACACCATCAGAATCAAGGACAGCCTCCTTAGCTTCCCCTCTCAATACTTTGTCTCGAATGAGACATAATTTTTCATCATCAAACTGGTGTGCACGGATTTGCTCGACTAAAGAAGACCGAGCCTCAATAAAAGCAATCATCCCATCACTCTCTTCTGAAATCTGCAAGCGGACAAGACTGTTAGCTAATATCTGCACATCTCTAGCCAATGGTCTCTCCTCAATACTAAGCGCTGCAAGACTCCCCATGCTAGGAGTCTTCCTACTCAGAGCATCGGCCACAACATTGGCCTTTCCTGGATGATACAGAATGGTCACATCATAGTCCTTCAGCAACTCAAGCCATCTCCGTTGCCTCAAGTTCAAATCCCTCTGGCTAAAGATATATTGAAGACTCTGATGATCAGTGAAGATCTCACAATGCACCCCATACAAATAATGACGCCATAACTTAAGTACAAATACCACAGCCGCCAACTCTAAATCATGAGTAGGGTAGTTCTTCTCATGGGATTTCAATTGCCTAGAAGCATAAGCAATCACTTTCCCCTTCTGCATCAACACACCACCCAAACCAACTCCTGAAGCATCACAATACACAGTAAAGTGTTAACCTTCCTCAGGTAGAGTCAACACAAGAGCAGAAGTCCACAAAGTCTTTAGTTTTTGAAAGCTCTGCTCACACTCATCAGACCATTGAAAACGCACATCCTGCCGAGTCAATCTAGTTAATGGAGCTGCAATAGTAGAGAAACTCTGAACAAATCGTCGATAGTATCCTGCCACCACAAAACTCCGAATCTCAGTAGGTGAAGTAGGTCGCGTCAAGACTCTAACTGCCTCAATTTTGGCCGGATCTACTCTAATACCCTCCTTGGACACCACGTGTCCCAAGAATGTCACAGAAGTAAGCCAGAACTCACACTTTGAGAACTTGGCATACAACTTCTCTTCTCTCAACCTCTGAAGTACAATCCTCAGGTGTCGGACATGGTCCTCCTCAGTCTTGAAGTAAACCAAGATGTCATTGATGAAAACAATCACAAAAGAATAAATGTATGGTCGAAACACCCCATTCATCAACTCCATGAATGCTGCAGGGTCATTAGTCAATCCGAAGGACATCACTAGAAACTCATAATGCCCATACCGGGTCCGAAAAGCTGTCTTAGGGATATCTGATGCCCTAATCTTAAACTGATGATACCCAGACCTCAAATCAATCTTAGAGAACAATGATGCTCCATGTAACTGATCAAATAAGTCATCAATACGCGGAAGAGGATACTTATTCTTAACTGTTACCTTCTTCAACTGTCTGTAATCAATACACATTCTCATAGTCCCATCCTTCTTCTTCACAAACAATACAGGGGCACCCCAAGGTGAAACACTAGGGCGAATAAAACCCTTACTCAATAAATCTTGCAACTAATCCTTCAATTCTTTCAACTTTGCTAGGGCCATACGATATGGAGGTATAGAAATAGGCTTAGTGCCCGGCTCCAAATCAATAGCAAAATCGATATCCCTATCGGGAGGAACACCTGGAAGATCAGAAGGAAATACATCGAGAAACTCCTGAACCACGGGAACAGAGTCCATGGAAGGTGGTTCAACACTAGTATCCTGAATAAAAGCTAAGTAAGACAAACACCCCCTCTCCACCAATCTCTGAGCACGGATAAAATAGATGACCTTTCTAGGATAAGAACCACTAACACTCTTCCACTCAACCCTCGGAGCACCAGGCATTGCTAAAGTCACAGTCTTAGCATTACAATCAAGGACAGCATGATAAGGAGAAAGCCAATCCATACCCAAGATAACATCAAAGTCCACCATCCCCAGAATGATTAAGTCTACCCAAGTGTCATACCCAGCCAAAGAAACAAGACAGGATCGATACACTCGATCCACCACTAAGGTCTTACCCACGGGTGTAGAAACACGAATAGGTACAGTCATGCTATCACATATCATATCAAATTTAGCAGCAAAATACGTAGACACATAAGAGAATGTAGAACCTGGATCAAACAACACAGACGCAGGTCGATGGCATAGTGGGATGATACCTGTAATAACAGCATCAGAGGTCTCTGCCTCAGGTCTTCCAGGGAAAGCATAGCAGTGGCCTCCTCGTCCACCTCCATCCTGGGTGGTACCTCTACCCCCACTCTGCTGAGCTGCAACACCACTACTAGAAACTCTATCACCTCTACCTGACTGAACTCTGCCACGACCTCTACCCTGTGGTGCTGGTGGTCTAGTCTGGAATGAAGAATTAGGTCGAGGCCCACCACGACCCCTTTGTGAAGTACACTGCCGCATTAGATGATCGGGATCTTCACAAGTAAAACAAAATCTCTGACCTAGGAACTGTTGTGTGGACCCTGAAAACCCACTATAATTTCCTCGCCCTGTAGGTCGCTGCTGTGAACCGTACGAGCTCTGACCCGAGCTATAAGAACCCCTAGATGTCTGGCCACCCTCAAATGTCGGCATAGATGCATGAATAGGTCCCCGCTGCTGAAAAGAGCCACTCACTCTCTGTGATCCCCTACCTCCAGATGAGGCACCATGAAACTGTCCTGATATACGGGCCCTTTTAGGGTCCCCAAACTCCTCTCTCTCCATCAATTCCGCCTCTTTGGCGGCGCTCACAATGGACTGGAAAGAAGCCCCCTCCCTGGATGCCCGAAACACAGCTGACCTGATAGAGAAAGTCAATCCCCTCACAAATCTGCGGATCCTCTCTGTCTCATTTGGAATAATGGCCAACGCATGCCTAGACAACTGGCAAAAACGCGCCTCATACTCTGTAACCGATAAACCATCCTGTCTCAGACTCTCAAACCTCAAGCGACTCTCCTCTCTCACGCTCCACGGGACAAAACGATCTTGGAATGCACTAGCAAACTGCTCCCAAGTCACTGGAGGAGATCCAACTGGCAAACATCCCGAGTAAGTCCTCCACCAGTCTCTCGCTGGTCCACGAAGCTGGAGTGTAGCATATCGAACCCCATGTGACTCAGCTAATCCAACCACCTCTAGTATCTCTCGGCAGGTAGTTAGAAACTCATGTGCGTCCTCGCTCTTCCCACCCTGAAACTGAGGTGGGTCCATCTTTCAAAATCTCTCATACCTACGCTGCTCATCCTCTGTCAGAACAACCATCGATGCAACTTGACCCCCAACTGCTGGTGCAACATCATTCTGAACCGCGAGATCTACTGATAGTTGCCCCACCGCATCCTGAACAACTGGAGCTTGTTGCTGCTCTTGGGTCTGAGCCCCCTCTCTAGTACGAGAGTCATGTGGGGTGGTAGTCGCTCCACCACCCTGAGAAAAGCCCTCTAGCACACTTAACACCCTCAATAGTGTATCCTGAAGCAAAGGTGTGACTACAAGATCTGGAGGAACCTGGTCCTCCCTGCCATCAATCTGACGTTCTGTAGAGACCTCTCTAGCACGACCTATCACTGGTGCTGCTCCACGGCCACGACCTCTGGCTACTGTCGTACTACTAGCACGACCTCTAGCTCGAGATCTGCCCCTACCTCTAGCTGGGGCCTCAACAATTGCCTCGGGAAGTGCCTCCTCTCCACCACCAATAACATTAGTTCTAGTCCTCGTCATCTGTCAAAAGAGTATACAACAACTCAGTACTAAAGAAGTGACTACGCACGATGAGAAAGAATGAACAAAAGGAAGTTTCCTAGTAATCTTTATAGCCTCTCATAGATGAGTACAGACGTCTCCGTACTGATCTTTGAGACTCTACGTAGACTCGGCTTGTATACACGTGAGACCTATGAACCTGGGGCTCTGATACCATTTTGTCACGACCCAAAAATGAGTGTGATGGCACTCGTCTTATCCCACCAAGACAAGTCAGCCTAAAACCCAATATCTAACAAAGTGCGGAAGTAAATGACAATCCAACAACAATTTCTATTATGAAACCAAGTCATATTAATTCAATTCCCAAAACCAGGTTGTCACGTGCACAAGCCTCTAATGTAAATATTAGAATTGAAATAAAATAGGAGTCTAAAATGAAGTTGTCTTTCAAGTAAAAACAAAGTCATAAACTGGAGTAGGAAAGTTCGCTGAGACGACAAGCAGCTACCTCACAATCCTCCCAAGATGCCTCGGAAACGAAAAGAATAGAAGGTATCACAAAGATCCAGGCTCGTATCCTACAAAAATTTGTAGAAGCAAGGGGTGAGTACCAAACCACGCGGCACCCAACAAGCAAACCTCTAAACACAAGTTAAGTGAATAAAATACGGGCACTTCTTACACCATATCTAAACCTCCACGCTACAGTCTAATAGTTTACAGTTTACCAAACACACAACTCAATAACCACACTCTATCAGTTTACACATTCTCAATAACAACTCAATATTCAACAGTCACAAGCTTCACAGAGAAACACTCACAAGATCAACAAATCACATGTTCAAGTTCATCAATAATAAAAATGTCCAATGCCATGAGATTCAATGTCAAGTATAGTGATGCATGTCTTCCCTAACGATACACACCCGCTGTCTCTCAGTCCGGGACCCATGGGGGACATATCTGTCCATGCATCTGTCGCGGCGCACGACACGACCCTTGATAAATAGTAACCTTCGCGGCGCGCGATACGTCCCTCGAAATATAATATCCATCGCGGCGCGCGATACGACCCTCGAAAATAGTACATCATCCTCTTACCACAACCATGTCTCAGATACAATGCAAATGACATGCTCAAATGAAAAGGGGGAGATAACCATTTGATAACAAAGCACAATTTACAACAATATATACAACACCAACACATAAACAACAAGTCTCCAAATCATTCTCAACATCACACAAGGAAATACACGAATTTCATACGCTTAACAAAAGTTTAGAAATCCACTTGCCTTAGCCAATCGAATAATTACTCTTGGACTTGAGCCTTCCCTTTCCGTTGAGCTTCCGAACCAATGGAATCTATTCAAGTGTATATTCACAATAAGGTTTCAGAACTAACAATACCCACACTTTTATGTGTTTAACCTTGACCTAAAAATACACCCCAAATTTATAATCAAGTCTGTAATTCTTGATATCAAAAAAAAAATGTAAATTCTTATATTTCCAAATTTCAAGCCTAAGGTTTAGTCTTAATCTCCAAATAACATAAAGTTAATTAAGTGACATAAAATATTAAATATAAATCACAGAAACCCTAAAATTAATCCCTCAAAATTCCCTATACGTATAACTGTTGGATTTATATTATAATATATATATTCCCTAATGATATTGCAATCATCACGCCACCCAAATACAAAAAAAAAAAGCCTAATAAGTTTGATTCTTCATGCTGCACACAAACCCACATATAATACTTAATGCATACAATTAATTTTGTTCTCTTTCTTTTTCTCTAAATTTCAAAACCAATTTTTCCCACTTTCTGTTTCAACTCCAACATTAAATAATAACTATAATTATATGCATAAAAATATGTTGCATATAGAAAATGGGAAATCAAATACCTGCCAACCCTTCAGCCGCCTCAAGCTTCGACCTTTTCTTCTTTTCTTATTTCTTCTTCTTTTTTTTTAAAAAAAAATTAATTATGTACTAAAAGTAATAGGTTTTACCCACATATTTTAATAAATATAGTCTAAATGGTATAGGATCTTAAATAAATTATCACTTTAGCCCATAAACTATCAATTAATTAACTCAAGTTACACTAATATTTAAAATTTCCAAAAATGACCTTCCGGGTCATTATAGGTGGCCGGCTCCATAACAGCGGCTTCTCGGAGAAGAAGTTTTCTCTCCAGATCCACGTTGATTTCTTCACTTTTTAGCCACGAGGAGAGAGTAGCCAGGTCAACGGGCGTTGGACTGATACGAACCGCCTGTTTAATGGAGGAGTAAGCTGATGGGAGCCCCCGAACTACACACATGACGAGATCTTTTTCGGGAATAATTTCGTTCACGGTGTCGAGGGCTATGATGATGGTGGAGACCTCGTCTAAATACTCAGCCATAGTTTTCGTGCCTTTGGTAATTGTGTGGAGACGATCACGCAATTGAAAAATATGAGAGTGGGAAATTGATGCATAGCGTGTTGCGAGGGCCGTCCACAGGGCTGAAGCAGTTGTGTATGATCGGACGTGTTTCTGAACCATGGGAGAGATGACCGCAATAAAACATGATCGGATTTGGCCATCCACGGCTTTCCAGGCGGTATAGGCGAGATTGGTTTTTTCTTATTTGTCCGTGGCGGTGATTACTGCCGGCGGCGGTTCTGTACTTCCATCAACGTATTTGAGAAGGTAATTGTCCTCAGGGGCTGTAAGAACGGTAATTTCCATGTAGGGTAATTTATGTCTGATAATTTTTCGGGAATCAGGGCATGAAGATGCCTGAGAAGGAGTTTAACGCCCAAAGGAAGTGAATCGAGAGGATCCACCTCGGTTGTCATGGCTGCCGCCGCCCAAGAGAAGAGAGGGAACGATCGATGCCCTAAAGAGAGAAAAAACCTAGAGAAAAGAATTGGGAATGTATATGAATTGGGAATGTATTGTTTTGTGTTGTTGTATCGTAAGTCAGTGATTTGGATGATACTAATATATATGGGTAGTAGTTAATTAATTAATGATTGTTATATTGTAGTGAATGTAGTTAAAATTAAAGATGTAATGATGTGAAACTATTTTAATGTTCTTACATATGATTTATTTAAACTATCATCTTATTTTTTAGACAAAATGTTTTTGACAAATTTAATCATTACTAAATTATTTATTAATTTGACACAAAATAAACTTGAAAAGTATTACTCACTATAGTCCATAGTATTATAAATTTATGACAATATTATTGAGCAAATATCCATAAAACTCTATATACAAGGATACTAGATTAATATATATAAAAGTCGATATTATTATGATAGAGTAGTTTGCCCTATAATATCATATCCATAAAGATTTTTTTTTCTTTTATTTCACATATTCCCAATAATGATAACAAATTGACATATAATTTTTATAAGAGCAGTCAATCTTGAGTTACAAAAGTACATATAATGTCAATAACAACAAACAAAGCAATCTTTAGAAAATTTACATTCTACAATCACATTGAAGTTTTAGACCTTTAGATGACATAGACATAAATATTTAAAAATAAAAACACAATTACATATACATAGTTATTGCACTCAAATACAATGATGACATCTACGACAAGCTTGGAGAGTTGGTGAGTAGGGAATATCTCAAATGAGAGATCGTAAGTTTGAAATTTGTTGCATGCTTTCTTTCTTGGCCTTGGACTTAGTGTGAATATTCCTTGTCATCATTAAAATTACAACGTTAAAATTCCTAGGAGATGAATAAATACATATCCTTTTCAGAGTGCTACCAAATTTTGATAACAGTGGTAAATAAACTAAACAATGACTAAATGTCGACCATTCCATATTGTTAAAAATATTATATTTTTGTAGATTAAGAGTAGACAAATACAAGATAATTAAAAAATGTGAATTTCGGTTAAACATACTATAAATACTCAAGCTCAAATGCTCAAGATTTTGATATGTTAGAACTTAAAACTAATAGATCGTTTCAACTTTCAAAATTGAAATAAAACCAATATGAATTCGATCAGCTATCTCAATAAATCATAAAAAATATGCAGAATATATTAGAAGAGAAATACGAAAAACAATGTTATCTATCCCCAAAAATCATAAATGATATAATATACTAGAAGGGTAAAAATATGGAAAACACGCAAAACTCAAAATGACTATGAGGGTGGTTAGATATCTCGATTACATGATATAATGGATAAGACAATGCTAAATTGACTTTAAAATGATAATTTTAAACAACGCAATACACACATATTTTACTGATTTATGTGATTAGGGATGTTTACGAGTATGGTAAATTACATCAAAATAATAAACCAAATCAAACTGATTAAATGTTCCTATGATGATTTTTAGTTGTTTGAATGATTTTGACTGACAGGTGGGGGTTGTATCGGTAGGGGTAACATTTTCTATGAGCTAAAAAACACTACATTAAATAACTACGAAACTTTTTGTTTGGTCATCAGAGTCAGGATTAAAAGTTTTGGGATTCTAAATTTAGTTAATAATCGTGTATCAATTTTGTTAGAAGCTCATAAAATATACATATTTAATTAATTTTCTAGTACAAGTATAGGGTATACAAAAAAACTATTGCATTCGTCTCAACCCATGAACCCCACCTAACGCGGCCTCTGTTGGGCATGTATATTTAATATATGCTAGACTTACGAATTCAAATATCAAAGTGCATAAATATCACTGATGATGTTAGTTTCATTAATTAGTGAAGTAGAACAATCTAATCTATTTTGGGATTCTAATTATGACTATATTATTGTAATTAGGTACATCGATGATTCCTAATAAAATAAGCATCTTAAACTTCAACTAAATATTAAAAAATAATTTCTCCATTCCAAATTAGTTGTCTCGAATTGCTAATCAATAAACAAAATTAAGATATAATTAATTATTATTTTTTATTTTACAATTATAATTTATTATTTTTTTGAAAATGTAAATGCAACGACCTATTTCCGTTCTTATAGAAATGCCAACGGAGGAAAATTTTGGCCGGAAAAACTTTTTAGTAGTATTTGAATTTTCCCCAATCTTGTCCATATTTGGAGGAAATTGGAGCACCAAAGTGGAGAAATTATGGTAGTAGTGGGGTGAACCATTTATGACTCTGATTACGTTAGTATTTTGATAACTCCTTAAGAATCCGTACGATTTTACGAAATTGAATTTGGGTGAGTAAAACTCCTAGAATCGAACTTAATGAAAAAGGTATTTTCTAAATGTCATGGGTTAGAGGTGTTTTGTGGAATGGGGAATTGGAAATTCTTTAATTTGCTCACTGGTTCTCAAATGCCACTTTGGTGGTGGTTTTGCTGCTTTGGCGGGGCCGCTACAACGGGAAAGGGGGCGTTGTGGTGGGTGTGACGGGGATTGAAATCGAGGATAAAAGATGAGAGCTCACTGGTTCGAAGATGCCGCTTTGGCGGGTACTTATGTCGCTATGCGCCGTTGCTACAGCGAGGTGAGTGCCGCTTTGGCGGTGCAGACGCAATATAATGTCGTCAATATACTCTTAAATGACCTTATTTGGCACTTTTTGAATTTTAGAGCTAAGGAACGACTCCCAGGCGATTTCTACTTATTTTTAACCATTCTTGAGGTTCAAGGTAAGCCTTTCACTCTTTGAATTGAACATCACATAAAGGGTATTTTCTGAATGTCATGGGTTAGAGGTGTGTTGTGGAATAGGAACTTGAAATTCTTTAATTTTCTCAATGGTTATGAAATACCGCTTTGGCGCGGGTTTTGCTACTCTAGCCGGGCCTCTACAACGGGAAAGGGGGTGTTGTGGTGGGTGCGACGGGGGTTAAAATCGAGGATAAAAGATTAGTGTTCACTTGTTCAAAGGTACCGCTTTGGCAGGTAGTTATGTTGCTCTGGTGTCGCCGCTACAACGAGGTCCACTACAGCAAGGTGAGGGTCATTGTGGTGGGCAGAAGCGACATAATGTCATTAATAAACCCCTAAACAATCTTATTCGGTACTTTTTGACTTTTAGAGTTAAGGAACGACTCTCGGGCAATTTGTACTCGTTTTTTCACCATTCTTGAGGTAAAATGTAAGTTTTTCACTCTCCAAATTCATTTTTTGACCCGTAGAACGTAATAGAATGGGTTAATAATGATGGGGAATTGATTTGTTATGAATTCTTTGGTGGAAACAATCTGAAATTGGTTAGTTGGGATCATAGGTTTGAACTAGGATTCATAGAGTTGTTATAGTTTTTGGTAATTAGTAATTTTTTGTTGATTTCCGTATTAATATGATTGTTTGTAGATCAAGAACAAGCGAAACAAATCCGGAAAGGCAATGATAAAGTTTCTTAGAGTTTAAAAATTCTTTCGGGGTAGGTGATGGTTATGATTCTATGTTTGTGTGATGTATGCATGTTCTTGATTCATTGTGATACTTGTATGTGTATAAATGTTGCAATATTGATCACACTTGTTTTAAATGAGATAGATGAATGATATAGCCATATGAAATTATGATGTAAATGTACGATCTTGATGATATACTTGTGATTGTTATTGTGGTGTCTGAATAGGGATTATATTGCCACGTTCCGGCAAGCTAACTGGGATTGAGTTTCCACATTTTGGCACAACTATGGGATCAGATTTTCACGTTTCAATAAGCTAACTTGAATCGGGGTGCCACGTTCCGGCATAAAATATGGGATTGGATTGCCACGTACACGTAAGCTAATTGTTTGCGTTTGTGTTCGGTGAGAGGACTAACGATGTGATGATAAATGTGAAATGTATTGTTGATTCTTCATGTTGATATGTTGTAAATGTTGATATATATGCATATGATTATTATTGTTGTTTGACTTGTTATTATTACACTAGTAGTCGGATAGTTGTGTGATCCTATGAGTACACTGTGGTTGTGTATTAATAGTGAACTTGCTCTTATTTTTATTGAGTACAGGGCATCTTCACGCGACTATTGACAGGCCTTGTTTAGAAGATTAGACATCGTTTCTCGAATTAAACGGTGAGACAATTCTTCCATGTTGTCATGGAATTCTCTTTCGTCTATGTCCACTATTTCCGGATTTAGACATTTGTTCTAGATAGTTGAATAGATCTTTAGTTTGGGGGTGTATCCCTCCTTGTTTTGATTTATGGATCTTGCTAGATATTTTGGTACATTGACTTTCAGATTCTAGGTACTTAAATTCCGCATTTGTTTAGTTAATTAACTTGCTTCCATAACTTAATTGTCTTAGTTTAGGTTTGGTTGCTTAGTTCGGATTGTAGTAGTGATCCTCCCACCGGAGGGTTAGTGTGGGTATCAATCACGATGATCTGAGTCGTGACAATAAACAAGTTTGTAGAATATAAGAGATGTTTCTTAAGAGGTAAATGAATTTACTTATCCTTTTTTATTTAAAATTTCTCAGTGTGTAAAAAGAAATGTTATCAACTAATTTGGGATGGACAAATAAAAAATTTGATACTTTTTTTTTATATAGTTGATATTTTAAGAATTTATGATGTGAAAATTGCAGGGTACAGAAGCGTTGATTTGCCAGAATTTGACATTCTCACCCAGTAATAGTATCTGAAATTAATTGTATTTTAAATAATTACATATTTATGTTCTAATATCTTCAATTCAACAAAGAAATAGAGAAGAATTTGCACGCAAATAAAGAGAGTTTGGTTGATGAAATCAGGACAAGTATTTAATTAAAAAATAATAGACTCTAACTATAAAGTAATTTTAGACACACAACCTAACTAGCAAAAATAAGAAGAAAATAAAACAAAAGAACAGACATAGATTCTTAACACCCTTTTACCAAATAAATAAATTTAAAAAAAAATACTTCAGATAAAAAAAATTGGACACCCGTCTTACAAAGCATATCCACATATTTTTTTTCTCTAATTAAGGCTTCAAGTTCAAGTCCAAATCAATTTGTTCTCCTTTCTATGTTAACGAACTCATTTGCATTTGATGAAATAGGAACATCCCATCGATTGATCAAATGTAAGGTAAAATAAAAAATATCCTCATTTGAACTTTCAATTATGTTCCTTCTTTCTATTTGTTGCCTATTCATTATTGGTGTTATACCCCTTCTAATCAGTACAAACATGTCTCTTCGTGTCATTTGTTGTCTATCGATTGACAGTGCTCTGCCCGTACTAATTGGTGGTTATAATTTGAAAATGGATAAGTAGTTTGTATATGATTTATGAATTCGAAATTAGTATGAAATATTTCATGAAATATGGGGCAAAATAGTAGGATATAGAAGGTCTTAAAAATGGAGAAACATTAACTTAGGCATATTTGAAGTATAAATGAAATTTTTTTTCTCTAAAAGAAGAAATGGTAAAGAAAAGTACCATCTATGCAATATAATTATATGAAATGTAAGGAACATTTATAGGTGGTTCATTGGTATGATCTCCTCTTCATTTTTGTGTCTTTCAATTTTGTAATGGTAAGTTCCATATATTGTTGCAGTAAGTGACAACTTTTATACCAAATAAATTTGGAAATCTAGTTAATTTTCTCCTTTTCATTTATATGTTTTTCATTTTCGAAGTGGTAAATTCATAATAATGTTGTAGTAATTGACAAAACTTTCTAACAGTTTAAATTGAAAACATGGTTATTTTTACCCTAATTCATCATTTATATTCAAAGAAAATACCCGTTTTGATTATTTTTCATTAGTTAATTAGAACAATTTGATTTCTTTTTTATTTTGACTATTTTTATGTTGATATAATTTGCACTATACATTATAGGTCCTACTAAATTCAAAAATTATTTCTATGCTTATATAATAACTATTTATTCAGAAAACAAAGTTGATGATAAAATTGAGAACAATGAAACATTTGGATGAAATGAGAAAAGTTTGAGATAAGCTTTGACTAGATTTAAATTTTGATAAAATATAGAACAGAAAGAATAACATTTTACTAAATTGTCTTACATATATTTTTTACATTTAAAGGAAATACTTATATATAATATTAATTGGACCATAAATTTTTATGAGGGTCTTCTGAAAATATATTAACTTATTAATCTTATCAAAATATGTGATTTCTTTTCATTGTCCAAAGTTAGGTCAGAGGAAAATATTATCGTAGGGAGAGTTTTAATTATCCAATTTTTAGCGTATTGAAATTTTACTATAATTTTATAGTGAATGTAGTTATAATTTAAGATGTAAAGATGTGAAACTATTTTAACGTTCTTACATATGATTTATTTAAACTCTCGTCTTATTTTTTAGATTATAATTTTTTAATTGATTGAATCACTACGAAATCGGTCATTGATCTGATAGAAATGAAAGGTGTCACACAATGTAGTTCATAATACTAAGAATTTATGAACAATATCGTTGAAAACTTGGAATGAAATATATTTAAAATAGAATAATAGACTCTAACAATAAAATTATCTTAGACACACACCCTATATAACCAAAATAACAATAAAATAAAACAAAAGCAAAAAAATCTTAGACTCTTAGACTATCACATAAACATATATGAAATAAAATTTTAACAAAAACTTCAAACAAAACAAACTTTTAGACACCCATCTCACAAAGAAGATCCACATACTTGTTTCTTTAACTAAAGCCTCAATTTCAAATACAAATTAGTTTGTTCTTCATCTATTTTAACTAACTCATCTGCATTTAATGAAATAGGAACATCCAATTCATCGATCAATGGTGTGGTACGATCAACAATAGCCTCCCTTGAACTTTCAACCCTGTTCCTTCTTTCCATTTGTTCTCTATCCATTATTAGTGTGGTACCCCTTCTGATCGATACAAACCAATTTCTTTGTGCCATTAGTTGTCTATCAATTGGTAGTACTTTGCCGCTATTAATCATTGGGTGGTTAAGATATGAAGATGGTGTTGGCATGATAAGAATGTTATTGTTTCTTTCTAGTCTAACATTTCCAGGTAAAAAAGTACCAGATGCATATACAGAAGAATGTAGAATGTTGTTTTTCTCAAATGATAATGGATGGGTAATTTGTATATGAATTACAAATCCGGAATAAGTATGAAATATTCCATTACATATGGGGTGAAAAAGTAGGATAGGAGAAGGTCCTAAAAGTGGAGAAAAGTTAGTGTTATGCATATTCGATGATATTTTTTTTCCTCAAAAGTAAGAAATGGTAGAGAGAAATACAACTATGCAATATAACTCAATGAAATGTAAGAAACGTGTATAGGCACTTCATTTATGTGTCTTCCAATTTTGCAATGGTAAGTTCCAGATATTGTTGCAATAACTGACAACTTTGCTACCAAATTGAGTTGGAAATCTAGTGAATTTTCTCCCTTCTTTTATATGTTTTCCATTTTTGAAGTAGGAAACCAAATCTAGTTAATTTTCTCCCTACATTATATGTTTTCCATTTTTGAAATGGCAAATTCAAAATAATGTTGCAGTAAGTGATAAAAATTTGCCAACAATTTAAATTGGAAACATATTTATTTTCCCCTAATTCATCAACTATATTCAAAGAAAATACCTCTTTTGTTTTTTTTCTTTAGTTAATTACAATATTTTCATTTCAGTTTTTTTTTTTTACTTTGGACTATTTTTATATTGTTATAATATGTATCGTATAGAATAGATCCTGATAAATTCAAAAATTATTTATATTCTAATATAATAATAATTTATTCAAAAAACTTATGTTGTATTTTTCGTAATGTACTTTTGTTGAAAGTTTATTATTTTTAGGTATATATTTTTGTAATAATTGATAAGTATAGAGTGATACACATGCAAGAAAAATAGTTTCTTAAAACAAATAAGATAAGAATATTTGCTTTTCAAGAGAAAATGTATACATTGTTAAAAAAACGTATTTATATATCATTTGAACTAAATCAAGTATACAAAATTTTTAGGTGTCAAATTTGCGATATGTATTAATATTTATTACTTTAAACATAAAAAGATAAGAATAGTATTTACTTTTAATAGATAAAATGTGCATCATAAAGCAACATCTCTAAAGTGAATTTAAGGGTTAGGCATAAGTACACAACTTAAAATAGCTACGATTTTATTCCCTCAAACTCATAAACAAAGGTTTAGATTAAAAGGGTAGGTGCAGAGACTCAATGAAAGTTATTTTAACAAATGGAGTTAAATGAGTCGGTAGAGAGACATCGAAACTTCAGAAAGATTGACAAATTGTAATACGCTAATTCAAAATTTAAAAAAAAA
>CM064967.1:65054789-65141789 GCA_032847665.1 Solanum chilense
GCTGTTTCTGCCTTAGCCACCGCGGCTCCCCTGTCGGCCGCCACCACGCCCCCCGCAATAGTTCTGGCTTGCGGTGAGGGCGGTGGTGTCACGACCCAAAAATGAGTGTGATGGCACTCGTCTTATCCCACCAAGACAAGTCAGCCTAAAACCCAATATCTAACAAAGTGCGGAAGTAAATGACAATCCAACAACAATTTCTATTATGAAACCAAGTCATATTAATTCAATTCCCAAAACCAGGTTGTCACGTGCACAAGCCTCTAATGTAAATATTAGAATTGAAATAAGATAGGAGTCTAAGATGAAGTTGTCTTTCAAGTAAAAACAAAGTCATAAACTGGAGTAGGAAAGTTCGCTGAGATGACAAGCAGCTACCTCACAATCCTCCCAAGATGTCTCGGAAACGAAGAGAATAGAAGGTATCACAAAGATCCAGGCTTGTATCCTACAAAAATTTGTAGAAGCAAGGGGTGAGTACCAAACCACGCGGTACCCAACAAGCAAACCTCTAAACACAAGTTAAGTGAACAAAATACGGGCACTTCTTACACCATATCTAAACCTCCACGCTACAGTCTAATAGTTTACAGTTTACCAAACACACAACTCAATAACCACACTCTATCAGTTTACACATTCTCAATAACAACTCAATATTCAACAGTCACAAGCTTCACAGAGAAACACTCACAAGATCAACAAAACACATGTTCAAGTTCATCAATAATAAAAATGTCCAATGCCATGAGATGCAATGTCAAGTATAGTGATGCATGTCTTCCCTAACGATACACACCCGCTGTCTCTCAGTCCGGGACCCATGGGGGACATATCTGTCCATGCATCTGTCGCGGCGCACGACACGACCTTCGATAAATAGTAACCTTTGCGGCGCGCGATACGTCCCTCGAAATATAATATCCATCGCGGCACGCGATACGACCCTCGAAAATAGTACATCATCCTCTTACCACAACCATGTCTCAGATACAATGCAAATGACATGCTCAAATGAAAAGGGGGAGATAACCATTTGATAACAAAGCACAATTTACAACAATATATACAACACCAACACATAAACAACAAGTCTCCAAATCATTCTCAACATCACACAAGGAAATACACGAATTTCGTACGCTTAACAAAAGTTTAGAAATCCACTTGCCTTAGCCAATCGAATAATTACTCTTGGACTTGAGCCTTCCCTTTCAGTTGAGCTTCCGAACCAATGGAATCTATTCAAGTGTATATTCACAATAAGGTTTCAGAACTAACAATACCCACACTTTTATGTGTTTAACCTTGACCTAAAAATACACCCCAAATTTATAATCAAGTTTGTAATTCTTGATATAAAAAAAAAAATGTAAATTCTTATATTTCCAAATTTCAAGCCTAAGGTTTATTCTTAATCTCCAAATAACATAAAGTTAATTAAGTGACATAAAATATTAAATATAAATCACAGAAACCCTAAAATTAATCCCTCAAAATTCCCTATACGTATAACTGTTGGATTTATATTATAATATATATATTCCCTAATGATATTGCAATCATCACGCCACCCAAATACAAAAAAAAGCCTAATAAGTTTGATTCTTCATGCTGCACACAAACCCACAAATACTTAATGCATACAATTAATTTTGTTCTCTTTCTTTTTCTCTAAATTTCAAAACCAATTTTTCCCACTTTCTGTTTCAACTCCAACATTAAATAATAACTATAATTATATGCATAAAAATATGTTGCATATAGAAAATGGGAAATCAAATACCTGCCAACCCTTCAGCCGCTTCAAGCTTCGACCTTTTCTTCTTTTCTTATTTCTTCTTCTTCTTCTTTTTTTTAAAATTAATTATGTACTAAAAGTGATAGGTTTTAACCACATATTTTATTAAATATAGTCTAAATGGTATAGGGTCTTAAATAAATTATCACTTTAGCCCATAAACTATCAATTAATTAACTCAAGTTACACTAATATTTAAAATTTCCAAAAATGACCTTCCGGGTCATTACATTATCCACCACTAAAAATCATGTTCGTCCTCGAACATAAAGTAAAAGAAAGTACCTGATGCTTCAAAAAGTTGAGGATATCTGGCACGCATGTCAGACTCTGTCTCCCAAGTTGCCTCTCCCACTGATCGGTGTTTCCATTGCACCTTCACTGAAGCAATCTCTTTGGTCCTAAGCTTTCGAATTTGCCTATCCAAAATAGCTATAGGCTCCTCCTCAAATGTCAAGTCTGGACCCAGCTCCACAGAATCGAGTGAAATCACATGAGATTCATCCGGAATATACTTCTGAAGCATAGAGACATGGAAAACAGGATGAACTGCCGAAAAACTAGGTGGCAAGGCCAACTTATAGGCCACATCTCCCACTCGGCTCAAAATCTCAAAAGGTCCAATGAACCTAGGGCTAAGCTTGCCCTTCTTTCCAAACCTCATCACACCCTTCATGGGTGATACTCGAAGCCAAACATGATCACCCTCCATAAACACCAAGGCTCTAACTCTCCGGTCTGCATAACTCTTTTGTCGACTCTGAGCTGTCAATAATCTATACTGAATCATACGAACTTGCTCTATAGCATCTCTAAGCAAGTTTGTATCCAAAGAGTCCATCTCCGCCGAATCAAACCAACCAATAGGAGATCTACACCGTCTACCATACAATGCCTCAAATGGGGCCATTTGGATACTAGAGTGATAACTGTTATTATAGGCGAACTCCGCTAAGGGTAAATGTCGATCCCATCTTGCATCAAAATCGATCACACACGCTCGAAGCATATCTTCCAATACCTGAATGGTCCGCTCAGATTGACCATCTGTCTGAGGGTGAAATGCCGTACTCATATCTAACTGAGTATCCAGACCATGTTGTAATGCCTTCCAGAAGTGAGAAGTAAATAGTGAACCTCGATCTGATATGATAGAAATAGGAACTCCATGTAGTCGCACAATCTGACTTATATATAGCTCGGCTAACTTCTCTGCTGTATACTTCACCCGAACCGGAATAAAGTGGGCAGACTTGGTAAACATATCAACAACAATCCAAATAGAGTCATAACCACCCACTGTGGTAGGCAAACCCACAACAAAGTCCATAGTAATCCTCTCCCACTTCCAAGTAGGAATAGGCATCCTCTGAGATACACCCCCGGGCCGCTGGTGCTTACACTTGACCTGCTGGCAAGTCAAACACCTCGAAACAAAGTCTGAAATATCTCTCTTCATCCCACACCACCAGTAATGCTGACTCAGATCATGATACATCTTTGCCGCTCCCGGATGGATGGAATACCGAGAACAATGGGCCTCCTCAAGAATCAATCTAATCAAATCGCCTGTCCTGGGCACACAAATTCTTCCTCCGATCCGCAAGACACCATCAGAATCAAGGACAGCCTCCTTAGCTTCCCCTCTCAATACTTTGTCTCGAATAAGACATAATTTTTCATCATCAAACTGGTGTGCACAAATTTGCTCGACTAAAGAAGACCGAGCCTCAATAAAAGTAATCATCCTATCACTCTCTTCTGAAATCTGCAAGCGGACAAGACTGTTAGCTAATATCTGCACATCTCTAGCCAATGGTCTCTCCATAATACTAAGCGCTGCAAGACTCCCCATGCTAGGAGTCTTCCTACTCAGAGCATCGGCCACAACATTGGCCTTTCCTGGATGATACAGAATGGTCACATCATAGTCCTTCAGCAACTCAAGCCATCTCCGTTGCCTCAAGTTCAAATCCCTCTGGCTAAAGATATATTGAAGACTCCGATGATCAGTGAAGATCTCACAATGCACCCCATACAAATAATGACGCCATAACTTAAGTACAAATACCACAGCCGCCAACTCCAAATCATGAGTAGGGTAGTTTTTCTCATGGGATTTCAATTGCCTAGAAGCATAAGCAATCACTTTCCCCTTCTGC
Organism: Solanum chilense; assembly: GCA_032847665.1. Taxonomy (NCBI): domain Eukaryota; kingdom Viridiplantae; phylum Streptophyta; class Magnoliopsida; order Solanales; family Solanaceae; genus Solanum; species Solanum chilense. The sequence continues at coordinate 65,058,753 of CM064967.1, forward strand.
ATCAACACACCACCCAAACCAACTCCTGAAGCATCACAATACACAGTAAAGTCTACACCTTCCTCATGTAGAGTCAACACAGGAGCAGAAGTCAACAAAGTCTTGAGCTTTTGAAAGCTCTGCTCACACTCATCAGACCACTAAAAACGCACATCCTGTCGAGTCAATCTAGTTAATGGAGCTGCAATAGTAGAGAAACTCTGAACAAATCGTCGATAATAGCCTGCCAATCCCACAAAACTCCTAATCTCAGTAGGTGAAGTAGGTCGCGTCCAGCCTCTAACTGCCTCAATCTTGGCCGGATCTACTCTAATACCCTTCTTGGACACCACGTGTCCCTAGAATGTCACAGAAGTAAGCCAGAACTCACACTTTGAGAACTTGGCATACAACTTCTCTTCTCTCAACCTCTGAAGTACAATCCTCAGGTGTTGGACATGGTCCTCCTCAGTCTTAGAGTAAACCAAGATGTCATCGATGAAAACAATCACAAAAGAATCAAGGTATGGTCGAAACACCCCATTCATCAACTCCATGAATGCTGCAGGGTCATTAGTCAATCCGAAGGACATCACTAGAAACTCATAATGCCCATACCGGGTCCGAAAAGCTGTCTTAGGGATATCTGATGCCCTAATCTTAAACTGATGATACCCAGACCTCAAATCAATCTTAGAGAACAATGATGCTCCATGTAACTGATCAAATAAGTCATCAATACGCGGAAGAGGATACTTATTCTTAACTGTTACCTTCTTCAACTGTCTGTAATCAATACACATTCTCATAGTCCCATCCTTCTTCTTCACAAACAATACAGGGGCACCCCAAGGTGAAACACTAGGGCGAATAAAACCCTTACTCAATAAATCTTGCAACTAATCCTTCAATTCTTTCAACTTTGCTAGGGCCATACGATATGGAGGTATAGAAATAGGCTTAGTGCCCGGCTCCAAATCAATAGCAAAATCGATATCCCTATCGGGAGGAACACCTGGAAGATCAGAAGGAAATACATCGAGAAACTCCTGAACCACGGGAACAGAGTCCATGGAAGGTGGTTCAACACTAGTATCCTGAATAAAAGCTAAGTAAGACAAACACCCCCTCTCCACCAATCTCTGAGCACGGATAAAATAGATGACCTTTCTAGGATAAGAACCACTAACACTCTTCCACTCAACCCTCGGAGCACCAGGCATTGCTAAAGTCACAGTCTTAGCATTACAATCAAGGACAGCATGATAAGGAGAAAGCCAATCCATACCCAAGATAACATCAAAGTCCACCATCCCCAGAATGATTAAGTCTACCCAAGTGTCATACCCAGCCAAAGAAACAAGACAGGATCGATACACTCGATCCACCACTAAGGTCTTACCCACGGGTGTAGAAACACGAATAGGTACAGTCATGCTATCACATATCATATCAAATTTAGCAGCAAAATACGTAGACACATAAGAGAATGTAGAACCTGGATCAAACAACACAGACGCAGGTCGATGGCATAGTGGGATGATACCTGTAATAACAGCATCAGAGGTCTCTGCCTCAGGTCTTCCAGGGAAAGCATAGCAGTGGCCTCCTCGTCCACCTCCATCCTGGGTGGTACCTCTACCCCCACTCTGCTGAGCTGCAACACCACTACTAGAAACTCTATCACCTCTACCTGACTGAACTCTGCCACGACCTCTACCCTGTGGTGCTGGTGGTCTAGTCTGGAATGAAGAATTAGGTCGAGGCCCACCACGACCCCTTTGTGAAGTACACTGCCGCATTAGATGATCGGGATCTTCACAAGTAAAACAAAATCTCTGACCTAGGAACTGTTGTGTGGACCCTGAAAACCCACTATAATTTCCTCGCCCTGTAGGTCGCTGCTGTGAACCGTACGAGCTCTGACCCGAGCTATAAGAACCCCTAGATGTCTGGCCACCCTCAAATGTCGGCATAGATGCATGAATAGGTCCCCGCTGCTGAAAAGAACCACTCACTCTCTGTGATCCCCTACCTCCAGATGAGGCACCATGAAACTGTCCTGATATACGGGCCCTTTTAGGGTACCCAAACTCCTCTCTCTCCATCAATTCCGCCTCTTTGGCGGCGCTCACAATGGACTGGAAAGAAGCCCCCTCCCTAGATGCCCGAAACACAGCTGACCTGATAGAGAAAGTCAATCCCCTCACAAATCTGCGGATCCTCTCTGTCTCATTTGGAATAATGGCCAACGCATGCCTAGACAACTGGCAAAAATGCGCCTTATACTCTGTAACCGATAAACCATCATGTGTCAGACTCTCAAACCTCAAGCGACTCTCCTCTCTCACGCTCCATGGGACAAAACGATCTTGGAATGCAGTAGCAAACTGCTCCTAAGTCACTGGAGGAGATCCAACTGGCAAACATCCCGAGTAAGTCCTCCACCAGTCTCTCGCTGGTCCACGAAGCTGGAGTGTAGCATATTGAACCCCATGTGACTCAGCTAATCCAACCACCTCTAGTAACTCTCGGCAGGTAGTTAGAAACTCATGTGCGTCCTCGCTCTTCCCACCCTGAAACTGAGGTGGGTCCATCTTTCGAAATCTCTCATACCTACGCTGCTCATCCTCTGTCAGAACAACCATCGATGCAACTTGACCCCCAACTGCTGGTGCAACATCATTCTGAACCGCGGGATCTACTGATAGTTGCCCCACCGCATCCTGAACAACTGGAGCTTGTTGCTGCTCTTGGGTATGAGCCCCCTCTCTAATACGAGAGTCATGTGGTGTGGCAGTCGCTCCACCACCCTGAGAAAAGCCCTCTAGCACACTTAACACCCTTAATAGTGTATCCTGAAGCAAAGGAGTGACTACAGGATCTGGAGGTACCTGGTCCTCCCTGCCATCAATCTAAGGTTCTGTAGAGACCTCTCTAGCACGACCTATCACTGGTGCTGCTCCATGGCCACGACCTTTGTCTACTGTCGTACTACTAGCACGACCTCTAGCTCGAGATCTGCCCCTACCTCTAGCTGGGGCCTCAACAATTGCCTCGGGAAGTGCCTCCTCTCCACCACCAATAACATTAGTTCTAGTCCTCGTCATCTGTCAAAAGAGTATACAACAACTCAGTACTAAAGAAGTGACTACGCACGATGAGAAAGAATGAACAAAAGGAAGTTTCCTAGTAATCTTTATAGCCTCTCATAGATGAGTACAGACGTCTCCGTACTGATCCTTGAGACTCTACGTAGACTCGGCTTGTATACACGTGAGACCTATGAACCTGGGGCTCTGATACCATTTTGTCACGACCCAAAAATGGGTGTGATGGCACTCGTCTTATCCCACCAAGACAAGTCAGCCTAAAACCCAATATCTAACAAAGTGCGGAAGTAAATGACAATCCAACAACAATTTCTATTATGAAACCAAGTCATATTAATTCAATTCCCAAAACCAGGTTGTCACGTGCACAAGCCTCTAATGTAAATATTAGAATTGAAATAAAATAGGAGTCTAAAATGAAGTTGTCTTTCAAGTAAAAACAAAGTCATAAACTGGAGTAGGAAAGTTCGCTGAGACGACAAGCAGCTACCTCACAATCCTCCCAAGATGCCTCGGAAACGAAAAGAATAGAAGGTATCACAAAGATCCAGGCTCGTATCCTACAAAAATTTGTAGAAGCAAGGGGTGAGTACCAAACCACGCGGCACCCAACAAGCAAACCTCTAAACACAAGTTAAGTGAATAAAATACGGGCACTTCTTACACCATATCTAAACCTCCACGCTACAGTCTAATAGTTTACAGTTTACCAAACACACAACTCAATAACCACACTCTATCAGTTTACACATTCTCAATAACAACTCAATATTCAACAGTCACAAGCTTCACAGAGAAACACTCACAAGATCAACAAATCACATGTTCAAGTTCATCAATAATAAAAATGTCCAATGCCATGAGATTCAATGTCAAGTATAGTGATGCATGTCTTCCCTAACGATACACACCCGCTGTCTCTCAGTCCGGGACCCATGGGGGACATATCTGTCCATGCATCTGTCGCGGCGCACGACACGACCCTTGATAAATAGTAACCTTCGCGGCGCGCGATACGTCCCTCGAAATATAATATCCATCGCGGCGCGCGATACGACCCTCGAAAATAGTACATCATCCTCTTACCACAACCATGTCTCAGATACAATGCAAATGACATGCTCAAATGAAAAGGGGGAGATAACCATTTGATAACAAAGCACAATTTACAACAATATATACAACACCAACACATAAACAACAAGTCTCCAAATCATTCTCAACATCACACAAGGAAATACACGAATTTCATACGCTTAACAAAAGTTTAGAAATCCACTTGCCTTAGCCAATCGAATAATTACTCTTGGACTTGAGCCTTCCCTTTCCGTTGAGCTTCCGAACCAATGGAATCTATTCAAGTGTATATTCACAATAAGGTTTCAGAACTAACAATACCCACACTTTTATGTGTTTAACCTTGACCTAAAAATACACCCCAAATTTATAATCAAGTCTGTAATTCTTGATATCAAAAAAAAAATGTAAATTCTTATATTTCCAAATTTCAAGCCTAAGGTTTAGTCTTAATCTCCAAATAACATAAAGTTAATTAAGTGACATAAAATATTAAATATAAATCACAGAAACCCTAAAATTAATCCCTCAAAATTCCCTATACGTATAACTGTTGGATTTATATTATAATATATATATTCCCTAATGATATTGCAATCATCACGCCACCCAAATACAAAAAAAAAAAGCCTAATAAGTTTGATTCTTCATGCTGCACACAAACCCACATATAATACTTAATGCATACAATTAATTTTGTTCTCTTTCTTTTTCTCTAAATTTCAAAACCAATTTTTCCCACTTTCTGTTTCAACTCCAACATTAAATAATAACTATAATTATATGCATAAAAATATGTTGCATATAGAAAATGGGAAATCAAATACCTGCCAACCCTTCAGCCGCCTCAAGCTTCGACCTTTTCTTCTTTTCTTATTTCTTCTTCTTTTTTTTTAAAAAAAAATTAATTATGTACTAAAAGTAATAGGTTTTACCCACATATTTTAATAAATATAGTCTAAATGGTATAGGATCTTAAATAAATTATCACTTTAGCCCATAAACTATCAATTAATTAACTCAAGTTACACTAATATTTAAAATTTCCAAAAATGACCTTCCGGGTCATTATAGGTGGCCGGCTCCATAACAGCGGCTTCTCGGAGAAGAAGTTTTCTCTCCAGATCCACGTTGATTTCTTCACTTTTTAGCCACGAGGAGAGAGTAGCCAGGTCAACGGGCGTTGGACTGATACGAACCGCCTGTTTAATGGAGGAGTAAGCTGATGGGAGCCCCCGAACTACACACATGACGAGATCTTTTTCGGGAATAATTTCGTTCACGGTGTCGAGGGCTATGATGATGGTGGAGACCTCGTCTAAATACTCAGCCATAGTTTTCGTGCCTTTGGTAATTGTGTGGAGACGATCACGCAATTGAAAAATATGAGAGTGGGAAATTGATGCATAGCGTGTTGCGAGGGCCGTCCACAGGGCTGAAGCAGTTGTGTATGATCGGACGTGTTTCTGAACCATGGGAGAGATGACCGCAATAAAACATGATCGGATTTGGCCATCCACGGCTTTCCAGGCGGTATAGGCGAGATTGGTTTTTTCTTATTTGTCCGTGGCGGTGATTACTGCCGGCGGCGGTTCTGTACTTCCATCAACGTATTTGAGAAGGTAATTGTCCTCAGGGGCTGTAAGAACGGTAATTTCCATGTAGGGTAATTTATGTCTGATAATTTTTCGGGAATCAGGGCATGAAGATGCCTGAGAAGGAGTTTAACGCCCAAAGGAAGTGAATCGAGAGGATCCACCTCGGTTGTCATGGCTGCCGCCGCCCAAGAGAAGAGAGGGAACGATCGATGCCCTAAAGAGAGAAAAAACCTAGAGAAAAGAATTGGGAATGTATATGAATTGGGAATGTATTGTTTTGTGTTGTTGTATCGTAAGTCAGTGATTTGGATGATACTAATATATATGGGTAGTAGTTAATTAATTAATGATTGTTATATTGTAGTGAATGTAGTTAAAATTAAAGATGTAATGATGTGAAACTATTTTAATGTTCTTACATATGATTTATTTAAACTATCATCTTATTTTTTAGACAAAATGTTTTTGACAAATTTAATCATTACTAAATTATTTATTAATTTGACACAAAATAAACTTGAAAAGTATTACTCACTATAGTCCATAGTATTATAAATTTATGACAATATTATTGAGCAAATATCCATAAAACTCTATATACAAGGATACTAGATTAATATATATAAAAGTCGATATTATTATGATAGAGTAGTTTGCCCTATAATATCATATCCATAAAGATTTTTTTTTCTTTTATTTCACATATTCCCAATAATGATAACAAATTGACATATAATTTTTATAAGAGCAGTCAATCTTGAGTTACAAAAGTACATATAATGTCAATAACAACAAACAAAGCAATCTTTAGAAAATTTACATTCTACAATCACATTGAAGTTTTAGACCTTTAGATGACATAGACATAAATATTTAAAAATAAAAACACAATTACATATACATAGTTATTGCACTCAAATACAATGATGACATCTACGACAAGCTTGGAGAGTTGGTGAGTAGGGAATATCTCAAATGAGAGATCGTAAGTTTGAAATTTGTTGCATGCTTTCTTTCTTGGCCTTGGACTTAGTGTGAATATTCCTTGTCATCATTAAAATTACAACGTTAAAATTCCTAGGAGATGAATAAATACATATCCTTTTCAGAGTGCTACCAAATTTTGATAACAGTGGTAAATAAACTAAACAATGACTAAATGTCGACCATTCCATATTGTTAAAAATATTATATTTTTGTAGATTAAGAGTAGACAAATACAAGATAATTAAAAAATGTGAATTTCGGTTAAACATACTATAAATACTCAAGCTCAAATGCTCAAGATTTTGATATGTTAGAACTTAAAACTAATAGATCGTTTCAACTTTCAAAATTGAAATAAAACCAATATGAATTCGATCAGCTATCTCAATAAATCATAAAAAATATGCAGAATATATTAGAAGAGAAATACGAAAAACAATGTTATCTATCCCCAAAAATCATAAATGATATAATATACTAGAAGGGTAAAAATATGGAAAACACGCAAAACTCAAAATGACTATGAGGGTGGTTAGATATCTCGATTACATGATATAATGGATAAGACAATGCTAAATTGACTTTAAAATGATAATTTTAAACAACGCAATACACACATATTTTACTGATTTATGTGATTAGGGATGTTTACGAGTATGGTAAATTACATCAAAATAATAAACCAAATCAAACTGATTAAATGTTCCTATGATGATTTTTAGTTGTTTGAATGATTTTGACTGACAGGTGGGGGTTGTATCGGTAGGGGTAACATTTTCTATGAGCTAAAAAACACTACATTAAATAACTACGAAACTTTTTGTTTGGTCATCAGAGTCAGGATTAAAAGTTTTGGGATTCTAAATTTAGTTAATAATCGTGTATCAATTTTGTTAGAAGCTCATAAAATATACATATTTAATTAATTTTCTAGTACAAGTATAGGGTATACAAAAAAACTATTGCATTCGTCTCAACCCATGAACCCCACCTAACGCGGCCTCTGTTGGGCATGTATATTTAATATATGCTAGACTTACGAATTCAAATATCAAAGTGCATAAATATCACTGATGATGTTAGTTTCATTAATTAGTGAAGTAGAACAATCTAATCTATTTTGGGATTCTAATTATGACTATATTATTGTAATTAGGTACATCGATGATTCCTAATAAAATAAGCATCTTAAACTTCAACTAAATATTAAAAAATAATTTCTCCATTCCAAATTAGTTGTCTCGAATTGCTAATCAATAAACAAAATTAAGATATAATTAATTATTATTTTTTATTTTACAATTATAATTTATTATTTTTTTGAAAATGTAAATGCAACGACCTATTTCCGTTCTTATAGAAATGCCAACGGAGGAAAATTTTGGCCGGAAAAACTTTTTAGTAGTATTTGAATTTTCCCCAATCTTGTCCATATTTGGAGGAAATTGGAGCACCAAAGTGGAGAAATTATGGTAGTAGTGGGGTGAACCATTTATGACTCTGATTACGTTAGTATTTTGATAACTCCTTAAGAATCCGTACGATTTTACGAAATTGAATTTGGGTGAGTAAAACTCCTAGAATCGAACTTAATGAAAAAGGTATTTTCTAAATGTCATGGGTTAGAGGTGTTTTGTGGAATGGGGAATTGGAAATTCTTTAATTTGCTCACTGGTTCTCAAATGCCACTTTGGTGGTGGTTTTGCTGCTTTGGCGGGGCCGCTACAACGGGAAAGGGGGCGTTGTGGTGGGTGTGACGGGGATTGAAATCGAGGATAAAAGATGAGAGCTCACTGGTTCGAAGATGCCGCTTTGGCGGGTACTTATGTCGCTATGCGCCGTTGCTACAGCGAGGTGAGTGCCGCTTTGGCGGTGCAGACGCAATATAATGTCGTCAATATACTCTTAAATGACCTTATTTGGCACTTTTTGAATTTTAGAGCTAAGGAACGACTCCCAGGCGATTTCTACTTATTTTTAACCATTCTTGAGGTTCAAGGTAAGCCTTTCACTCTTTGAATTGAACATCACATAAAGGGTATTTTCTGAATGTCATGGGTTAGAGGTGTGTTGTGGAATAGGAACTTGAAATTCTTTAATTTTCTCAATGGTTATGAAATACCGCTTTGGCGCGGGTTTTGCTACTCTAGCCGGGCCTCTACAACGGGAAAGGGGGTGTTGTGGTGGGTGCGACGGGGGTTAAAATCGAGGATAAAAGATTAGTGTTCACTTGTTCAAAGGTACCGCTTTGGCAGGTAGTTATGTTGCTCTGGTGTCGCCGCTACAACGAGGTCCACTACAGCAAGGTGAGGGTCATTGTGGTGGGCAGAAGCGACATAATGTCATTAATAAACCCCTAAACAATCTTATTCGGTACTTTTTGACTTTTAGAGTTAAGGAACGACTCTCGGGCAATTTGTACTCGTTTTTTCACCATTCTTGAGGTAAAATGTAAGTTTTTCACTCTCCAAATTCATTTTTTGACCCGTAGAACGTAATAGAATGGGTTAATAATGATGGGGAATTGATTTGTTATGAATTCTTTGGTGGAAACAATCTGAAATTGGTTAGTTGGGATCATAGGTTTGAACTAGGATTCATAGAGTTGTTATAATTTTTGGTAATTAGTAATTTTTTGTTGATTTCCGTATTAATATGATTGTTGTAGATCAAGAACAAGCGAAACAAATCCGTAAAGGCAATGATAAAGTTTCTTAGAGTTTAAAAATTCTTTCGGGGTAGGTGATGGTTATGATTCTATGTTTGTGTGATGTATGCATGTTCTTGATTCATTGTGATACTTGTATGTGTATAAATGTTGCAATATTGATCACACTTGTTTTAAATGAGATAGATGAATGATATAGCCATATGAAATTATGATGTAAATGTACGATCTTAATGATATACTTGTGATTGGTATTGTGGTGTCTGAATAAGGATTAGATTGCCACGTTCCGGCAAGCTAACTGGGATTGAGTTTCCACATTTTGGTACAACTACGGGATCAGATTTTCAGGTTTCAATAAGCTAACTTGAATCGGGGTGCCACGTTCCGGCATAAAATATGGGATCGGATTGCCACGTACACATAAGCTAATTATTTGCGTTTGTGTTCGGTGAGAGGACTAACGATGTGATGATAAATGTGAAATGTATTGTTGATTCTTCATGTTGATATGTTGTAAATGTTGATATATATGCATATGATTATTATTGTTGTTTGACTTGTTATTATTACACTAGTAGTCGGATAGTTGTGTGATCCTACGAGTACACTGTGGTTGTGTATTAATAGTGAACTTGTTCTTATTTTTATTGAGTACAGGGCATCTTCACGCGACTATTGACAGGCCTTGTTTAGAAGATTAGACATCGTTGCTCGAATTAAACGGTGAGACAATTCTTTCACGCTGTCATGGAATTCTATTTCGTCTATGTCCACTATTTCCGGATTTAGACATTTGTTCTAGATAGTTGAATAGATCTTTAGTTTGGGGGTGTATCCCTCCTTGTTTTGATTTATGGATCTTGCTAGATATTTTGGTACATTGACTTTCAGATTCTAGGTACTTAAATTCCGCATTTGTTTAGTTAATTAACTTGCTTCCATAACTTAATTGTCTTAGTTTAGGTTTGGTTGCTTAGTTAGGATTGTAGTAGTGATCCTCCCACCGGAGGGTTAGTGTGGGTATCAATCACGATGATCTGAGTCGTGACAATAAACAAGTTTGTAGAATATAAGAGATGTTTCTTAAGAGGTAAATGAATTTACTTATCCTTTTTTATTTAAAATTTCTCAGTGTGTAAAAGAAAATGTTATCAACTAATTTGGGATGGACAAATAAAAAATTTGATACTTTTTTTTTATATAGTTGATATTTTAAGAATTTATGATGTGAAAATTGCAGGGTAGAGAAGCGTTGATTTGCCAGAATTTGACATTCTCACCCAATAATAGTATCTGAAATTAATTGTATTTTAAATAATTACATATTTATGTTCTAATATCTTCAATTCAACAAAGAAATAGAGAAGAATTTGCACACAAATAAAGAGAGTTTGGTTGATGAAATCAGGACAAGTATTTAATTAAAAAATAATAGACTCTAACTATAAAGTAATTTTAGACACACAACCTAACTAGCAAAAATAAGAAGAAAATAAAACAAAAGAACAGACATAGATTCTTAACACCCTTCTACCAAATAAATAAATTTAAAAAAAAATACTTCAGATAAAAAAAATTGGACACCCGTCTTACAAAGCATATCCACATATTTTTTTTCTCTAATTAAGGCTTCAAGTTCAAGTCCAAATCAATTTGTTCTCCTTTCTATGTTAATGAACTCATTTGCATTTGATGAAATAGGAACATCCCATCGATTGATCAAATGTAAGGTAAAATAAAAAATATCCTCATTTGAACTTTCAATTATGTTCCTTCTTTCCATTTGTTGCCTATTCATTATTGGTGTTATACCCCTTCTAATCAGTACAAACATGTTTCTTCGTGTCATTTGTTGTCTATCGATTGACAGTGTTCTGCCCGTACTAATTGGTGGTTATAATTTGAAAATGGATAAGTAGTTTGTATATGATTTATGAATTCGAAATTAGTATGAAATATTTCATGAAATATGGGGCAAAATAGTAGGATATAGAAGGTCTTAAAAATGGAGAAACATTAACTTAGGCATATTTGAAGTATAAATGAAATTTTTTTCTCTAAAAGAAGAAATGGTAAAGAAAAGTACCATCTATGCAATATAATTATATGAAATGTAAGGAACATTTATAGGTGGTTCATTGGTATGATCTCCTCTTCATTTTTGTGTCTTTCAATTTTGTAATGGTAAGTTCCATATATTGTTGCAGTAAGTGACAACTTTTATACCAAATAAATTTGGAAATCTAGTTAATTTTCTCCTTTTCATTTATATGTTTTTCATTTTCGAAGTGGTAAATTCATAATAATGTTGTAGTAATTGACAAAACTTTCTAACAGTTTAAATTGAAAACATGGTTATTTTTACCCTAATTCATCATTTATATTCAAAGAAAATACCCGTTTTGATTATTTTTCATTAGTTAATTAGAACAATTTGATTTCTTTTTTATTTTGACTATTTTTATGTTGATATAATTTGCACTATACATTATAGGTCCTACTAAATTCAAAAATTATTTCTATGCTTATATAATAACTATTTATTCAGAAAACAAAGTTGATGATAAAATTGAGAACAATGAAACATTTGGATGAAATGAGAAAAGTTTGAGATAAGCTTTGACTAGATTTAAATTTTGATAAAATATAGAACAGAAAGAATAACATTTTACTAAATTGTCTTACATATATTTTTTACATTTAAAGGAAATACTTATATATAATATTAATTGGACCATAAATTTTTATGAGGGTCTTCTGAAAATATATTAACTTATTAATCTTATCAAAATATGTGATTTCTTTTCATTGTCCAAAGTTAGGTCAGAGGAAAATATTATCGTAGGGAGAGTTTTAATTATCCAATTTTTAGCGTATTGAAATTTTACTATAATTTTATAGTGAATGTAGTTATAATTTAAGATGTAAAGATGTGAAACTATTTTAACGTTCTTACATATGATTTATTTAAACTCTCGTCTTATTTTTTAGATTATAATTTTTTAATTGATTGAATCACTACGAAATCGGTCATTGATCTGATAGAAATGAAAGGTGTCACACAATGTAGTTCATAATACTAAGAATTTATGAACAATATCGTTGAAAACTTGGAATGAAATATATTTAAAATAGAATAATAGACTCTAACAATAAAATTATCTTAGACACACACCCTATATAACCAAAATAACAATAAAATAAAACAAAAGCAAAAAAATCTTAGACTCTTAGACTATCACATAAACATATATGAAATAAAATTTTAACAAAAACTTCAAACAAAACAAACTTTTAGACACCCATCTCACAAAGAAGATCCACATACTTGTTTCTTTAACTAAAGCCTCAATTTCAAATACAAATTAGTTTGTTCTTCATCTATTTTAACTAACTCATCTGCATTTAATGAAATAGGAACATCCAATTCATCGATCAATGGTGTGGTACGATCAACAATAGCCTCCCTTGAACTTTCAACCCTGTTCCTTCTTTCCATTTGTTCTCTATCCATTATTAGTGTGGTACCCCTTCTGATCGATACAAACCAATTTCTTTGTGCCATTAGTTGTCTATCAATTGGTAGTACTTTGCCGCTATTAATCATTGGGTGGTTAAGATATGAAGATGGTGTTGGCATGATAAGAATGTTATTGTTTCTTTCTAGTCTAACATTTCCAGGTAAAAAAGTACCAGATGCATATACAGAAGAATGTAGAATGTTGTTTTTCTCAAATGATAATGGATGGGTAATTTGTATATGAATTACAAATCCGGAATAAGTATGAAATATTCCATTACATATGGGGTGAAAAAGTAGGATAGGAGAAGGTCCTAAAAGTGGAGAAAAGTTAGTGTTATGCATATTCGATGATATTTTTTTTCCTCAAAAGTAAGAAATGGTAGAGAGAAATACAACTATGCAATATAACTCAATGAAATGTAAGAAACGTGTATAGGCACTTCATTTATGTGTCTTCCAATTTTGCAATGGTAAGTTCCAGATATTGTTGCAATAACTGACAACTTTGCTACCAAATTGAGTTGGAAATCTAGTGAATTTTCTCCCTTCTTTTATATGTTTTCCATTTTTGAAGTAGGAAACCAAATCTAGTTAATTTTCTCCCTACATTATATGTTTTCCATTTTTGAAATGGCAAATTCAAAATAATGTTGCAGTAAGTGATAAAAATTTGCCAACAATTTAAATTGGAAACATATTTATTTTCCCCTAATTCATCAACTATATTCAAAGAAAATACCTCTTTTGTTTTTTTTCTTTAGTTAATTACAATATTTTCATTTCAGTTTTTTTTTTTTACTTTGGACTATTTTTATATTGTTATAATATGTATCGTATAGAATAGATCCTGATAAATTCAAAAATTATTTATATTCTAATATAATAATAATTTATTCAAAAAACTTATGTTGTATTTTTCGTAATGTACTTTTGTTGAAAGTTTATTATTTTTAGGTATATATTTTTGTAATAATTGATAAGTATAGAGTGATACACATGCAAGAAAAATAGTTTCTTAAAACAAATAAGATAAGAATATTTGCTTTTCAAGAGAAAATGTATACATTGTTAAAAAAACGTATTTATATATCATTTGAACTAAATCAAGTATACAAAATTTTTAGGTGTCAAATTTGCGATATGTATTAATATTTATTACTTTAAACATAAAAAGATAAGAATAGTATTTACTTTTAATAGATAAAATGTGCATCATAAAGCAACATCTCTAAAGTGAATTTAAGGGTTAGGCATAAGTACACAACTTAAAATAGCTACGATTTTATTCCCTCAAACTCATAAACAAAGGTTTAGATTAAAAGGGTAGGTGCAGAGACTCAATGAAAGTTATTTTAACAAATGGAGTTAAATGAGTCGGTAGAGAGACATCGAAACTTCAGAAAGATTGACAAATTGTAATACGCTAATTCAAAATTTAAAAAAAAATTCTTCTCATTCTTCCTTAAAACTCTCAATTTTTTAGTTGGACTTGTCAAGAAATTTTTACTAATACTGCATGAACTTGTCGATCTTGTTGAGACATTTCAAAATCTAGGAAAGTAAGATGAGGTATGAACCATACAAAGTGATGAAATTATTGTTGGTCAAAATATTGATTTTGTGAATATAAAATCAGTCATTGCAACACAATTAGAGAATGATAAGTTAAAGGAAAAGTTCGTAAATTAGATACATCGTTGAGGTGAAGAAACAAGAGTCTGAATTTTCAATGTATATGAGATGCATCGATACAACTACAAAAAGGTTGAAGGGATACATAGATTTGATGGATAAGTGTCTGCAGTAATTGCTATGTATCATATATATTTAGTATAATTTTGAATTGATGTATCATGCCTAAAAAATAGTGTGTGATAGACTACATTATGTGTCTTATTTTGATTGAGAAATGTTATATATATATATATATATATATATATATATATATATATATATATATATATATATTAATTCAGTATATGTTTAGAAATTTTTTGGGGTGTTACATTTTTATTTTTGTTAAATTTGAATGTTATATTTGGGTTTTTAATCAATATTACACATAGATAAATAAAACATAAATTAAATATTGATGTAATTTTAACATGACGACTTAAATATAATTGATATAAAGTAACGCCAATAAACCTAAAATAAAATTAAATAATCATTATACCTAAATAAATTTTTTAAGTGAAACTTAACCGAACTTATGAATTAATTAATTTATATGGAATGAATTGGTAGATTTTTAAATATGGAAGATATATTTTAGTCTTGAAAAAATGGTTTTTTTGCTTCTACTTTTTTTAAGAAGAGGAAAATATTTAACTTCTTCTTGACAACAGAAAGCTATTTATTCTTCCTTTTAAAAACATTAATTAATTTATCAAATGTCTTGCTTTTAAAAAGAAGTTTTTTCCAAAAAAATAAATAAATTTCCTTACTACAATAATGTCAAACACACTCTTATTATCTTTTACTTCAATAATATTTTAGAAAATACTCCCTTTGTTTAATATTAGTTTGCCAAAAGTATTTTTTAATTTAAAAAATTAAAATAAAAATTAATTAAAATTTCTTATTTTACCATTACAATTTATTAATTGAAAGTATAAACAAGTTTCTAGATAATTTAATTTTCCTTATTTATGATTTCATAAGGATAATGTAAAAATAAAAAATTGACAACTAATCGATATAAGAAAATAGAGTAAACTAGCAAAGATTGTTTATATTTTTACATGATGCATTTATTTTTAAGAAAAATGATGATGTGAAAGTTACAGGTTGGATAGCGTTATTGTGCCACGATTTGACATTTTTTCCAGTAATAATATCATAAATTTAATCATATTCTAAATGGTTATAGTATTATTTTTTCATATATTTGACAATGAAATAGAGTAATATTTTGCACTCAAATAAATGGATTGGATGATGAAAATCAAGAGAAATATTTAATAAATAGAACAATGGACTCTAACCATAATATAATCTTAGACATCCATCCTATCGGACTAAAAATAGAATAAAATAAAACAACAAACTTGCACTCTTAACACCTATCTATCAAACAACATACATAAAATAAATTTTTAAGAAACATCTAAAACTTAATCCATTTATAGACACCCATCGACCACCTTACAAAGAAGATTCACATAATTTTTTATCGTATTAAAGCCTCAAGTTCAAGTCCAAATCAGTTGGTTCTTCAACTATGTTAACTAATTCATCTACATTTGATGAATTAGGAACATCCAATCGATTGATCAATGATCTCCTAGAATCAATATATAGTAGCCCCATTTAAACTTTTGATTATGTTTCTTCTTTTCATTTATTGTCTATCCATTATTGATGTTCCACCTCTTATCATCGGTACAATTATGTTAGTTCTTATCATTTGTTGTCCATCAATTGGAAGTGCTCTATCCCGTCTTATAGGGTGGTCACGGTTCGAAGATGTAGTTGGCCGGATAACAACATTATTTCTCA
This sequence comes from Solanum chilense, assembly GCA_032847665.1. Classification (NCBI taxonomy): domain Eukaryota; kingdom Viridiplantae; phylum Streptophyta; class Magnoliopsida; order Solanales; family Solanaceae; genus Solanum; species Solanum chilense. The sequence continues at coordinate 65,075,202 of CM064967.1, forward strand.
GTAAGCTCGCCTATTGTGGAGCCATATGCTGAGTTGATAGAGGGTTTCCTGGTACAAAAGTACGAGAGATCCATCAACAGAAGACTGTAAGATGTTATTTTGCTCAGACACCAATAGATGATTATTTTGTTCATAATACATGAATTGAAAATGAGTATAAACATTCCGTGACATACCGTGCAATAAAGTAGGACATGTGAAGGTCTTAGAAATGAAGAAAAGTTAGCATAAGTCATATTAGAAGAATGAATGAAATACTTTCTCTAAAGAAAGAAATGACAGAGAGTAGTACCAACTATCCAATATAGCTTTATTAAACGTGAAGAATATTTATAGGCTATTCAATATACTCCCCTTCCCCATAACCTACCCTTTTTCATTTCTCTGTCTTCAATTTTTGCTATGGTAACAAAATCTTGCTTACAATTTAAATTGGAGCTTAGTTATTATTTTTCCTCTTAATTCATCGTTTATAGTCAAAGTAAATACACTTATGATTTCTTTTTTACTTTTGACTATTATATTTGCAATATCTGACAAATCTTTGCTAACAATTAAAATTGGAAACTTGGTTAATTTTTTACTCCTTGCATCATTTATTTCTTTCGTTAGTACATCAGAACAATTTAATTTATTTTTTACTTTTGACTATCATTTTATTGTTCTAATTCGGTACCACACAATATGAATTTTACCATATTAGAAATATGTATATTCTAATTTAATAATTATTTTTCAAAAGTTGAAGTGTCATTTCTTTTATATACTTTCATCGAAAGTTCATTATTTTTTAGACATATATTTTTGTAATAATTGATAAGTATATAGGTGATACATACTACATAGAAACTAGTTATTTAAAACATAAAATATTAAAAATATTCGTTTCAAGAGATAAAGCATACACCATAAAGTAACTGTTAGAGATTATTTGCACAAAATTTCACAAATATCAAGTGTGCAATAATTTATAGGCGATACAAGTATCATACATATTACAATTAATTATTTTAAACATAAGAAAACGAGACGAGTGTTTATTTTTAATCTAGGAAGAAAATTATTCAAATCCTATACCATATTTCCCTACATCTTACCTTTCTTCTATTTTTGTCTAAGATTGACCTAGTCTAAAATTTTCAACTCACTACTCCAAAAGCTTTCTTACCCCAATTTTGTCATCATGGATTCATCCAGAACTATCGAATGGGTTGTTATAGTTTAGTGTCTTTAAGATACTTATGAAACTAATATATGCATATGAATTGGAAATGTATTGTTTTGTGTTGCTGTATCGTAAGTCATAGATTTGAATGATGCTAATATGTATAAGTAGTAGTTAATGAATTGATGATTGATATATTATAGTGGATGTAGTTAAAATTAAGATGGAATGATGTGAAACTATTTTATGTTCTTACATATGATTTATTTAGACTTTCATCTTATTTTTTAGATAATAATTTTTGGACGAATTTATTCACTACTAAATCATTTACTAATCTGACACAAAATAAACTTGAAAGTGTCACGACCCAAATTTTCAAGTCGTGATGGCACCTATGTTCCCAACCAATAGGTAAGCCAACCCAACATATTAACCCAACTAAATCAACAAATGAGTAAAAAAAAAAGACTAACACTTAGCAAGAATCTCCAACATTGAGTTCATTATAAGTACGAAATGCGGAAGCTAAAATATATCACCCCAAGAATTGGTGTCTTAAGTACAAGAGCTTCTAGAATACGATACAAGTCTGAAACTAAAATGACAAATCTAACTTAAGGGATATCCTGTCTGAATACTGAATAACAGAATACGTAAAGATAGAGGGAGGTGTGGGCCACGGAACAGCCAAGCAGCTCACCACAACTCCAAGAACTTCAAGCCGGACTCAATTTACTCCACGAGATGTGCTCCTACTCGGAATCGAATCTGCACCACAAAGAGTGCAACAAGCGTAGTATGAGTACGAAACCACGTGTACCCAGTATGTCTCATTGACCGACAACGAAGAAGTAGTGACGGGAGTTATATAAGAAAAATAAATTATTAAATTATACAAGTATATATATACATATATTACACTTACAATTTAGGTTCCATCAATAAAGGAAATCAAGCATCAAGTATTTTCCAAACACCAAACAAAACACATAATCATCAAAATAAATGATGTGATGAAATGCAATGCAATATAACACCATGTAATGAATTTTCTCAAAATACCCAGTACACACTCAACCGTATATACATGATACTCCTCGGAAATACATCGAGAGTTCATGACCCATGGGGGACTCGCGAGGTCCATATACCGACACGGACGATCTCCACGTGTCTGTGCGGACGATCTCAACGCACTATCATAATATCAAACAATTTTCGCACGGACGTCTCCACGTGCCCAAATTACAATATTAACATCTCACCATCCCCAGCACGGACGATCTCCACGTGCCCAACTTATACTCAGTCTCATGTCTATGCATGTGCACAATATTATTTCAATAGAGGGGATGATAATGCATCTCAATCAATCAATATGAACATAATACATAACCACCTCAATTATCACAACTATACGGGTGAAATAAATAAAACACAATCACACAAGAAAATTCAAATCAATAATATATCAGCTAATGCCCATATGCTTTGGCATTCTCAAATTTCAATCCACATCCTATAATAGTAATTTTTTCCTTTTTATAACACCGGTACTCGTACCAATGCCCGTCACACTATTGATACGAGACCACCATCTTTCCCCCTTACCCCTTTGTCTATTTTTCATTTTTAATCCTTAATTAGAAAAACGTCCTTCAACAAGTCTAAAAGTCTTAACATACCTCAAGTGCCGAATTCGTGTCACGAATCTTCAAGATAGTTCCTTCCCTTTTTGCAAAGTTTTGGAATGTTCCCAAACTACCAATTATGCAATATTCGAAGTAAGCAATTTTTTTGTAGACATTCAAATTATTACACTTTAATAAGATCCTTAAATATTCCCTGCAACTTTTTACCTACAAATACCTATACCACTAATATTATCAAGAAACAACAAATTACTTTTTTTTCAAAGCAAAATATTAAATTAACACTTTAATTCACTTTGACAATATACTCAAATGAAGAATTGAAAAGTTTGAGAATAGGTTGCTTACCTGAAGTTGACAAATTTCTTTTCCCCTACACGTTTTTTTTTCTTGCAAGAATATGTAAATGGGGTTATGCTAATCCCTCATATATCTATATTTAAAGTATAGAAAGTGGCTAAGCCACTAACAAAATTTAATACTTAAATATTCAAAGTGGTTAAGCCACTAACAAAATTTATTAAATTAGTTATTATTAAAAAAAAATTCATCAACTAGATATTTTTATTATTTTTTTTTTTCGAATAGTTTAAAAATACCCCCTCAAAATTTTCAAAAGAAGTCAAACTAGTCCTAGTTCTCAAAACGACCTAGCGGGTCGTTACATCACCTACCACTTAAACAAAAGTTCGTCCTCGAACGGGAAAGAAAAGAGCTAACCTGAACGCTCAAAAAGATGAGGATATTTACTCCTCATGTCTGACTCTGTCTCCCATGTAGCCTCCTCCACTGGACGATGCTTCCACTGAACCTTTACTGAAGCAATCTTCTTGGACCTTAGCTTCCGAATTTGCCTATCCAAAATGATGATCGGCTCTTCCTCAAAAGTCAAATTCTGATCAAGTAACACTGAATCCCATTGAATCACATGATCACCACCTTGATGATACTTCTTAAGCATTGAAATATGAAAAACAGGATGAACACCTGACAAACCAGGTGGCAAAGCCAACTGATACGCCACCTCACCAATACGCTCAACAATCTCGAAAGGACCAATATACCTTGGACTCAACTTGCCCTTCTTTCCAAATCTCATCACACCCTTCATGGGTGAAACCTTAAGTAGAACCCTCTCTCCAACCATAAACTCCAAATCACGAACCTTCTTATCTGCGTAACTCTTTTGCCTGCTTTGAGCCATGATAAGTCTATCTTGGATCAACTTGACCTTGTCCAAAGACTCTCTCAACAAATCTGTACCCCATGGTCTAACCTCAAATGCATCAAACCAGCCAATTGGAGATCGACATCTCCTACCGTATAGAGCCTCAAATGGTGCCATCTCGATGCTCGAATGATAACTATTATTGTAAGCAAATTCCGCTAATGGCAAGAACTGATCCCAGTGACCACCAAAGTCAATCACACATGCTCGCAACATGTCCTCAAGAACCTGAATAGTTCGCTCAGACTGACCATCAGTCTGAGGATGGAAAGCTGTACTAAGATCCACCCGAGTACCCAACTCCTTCTGCATAGACCGCCAGAAATGAGATGTAAATTGGGTGCCACGATCTGAAATAATAGATATAGGAACCCCATGCAAACGAACTATCTCTTGAATATAGATCTTGGCTAACTTCTGTGAGTTATACGTAGTCTGAACTGGTACAAAGTGTGCAGACTTAGTCAGTCGATCCACGATGACCCATATAGCATCAAACTTACCCAAGGTACGTGGCAACCCTACCACAAAGTCCATAGCAATGCGCTCCCACTTCCACTCAGGTATGGGCATCCTCTGAGTTACACCTCCAGGCTTTTGGTGTTCATACTTCACTTGCTGACAATTCAAACATCGAGATACAAAATCTACTATGTCCCTCTTCATACGACACCACCAATAGTATTGCTTCAAATCACGATACATCTTAGTAGCCCCTGGATGAATAGAGTACCTCGAACTATGGGCCTCCTCCATGATTAATCTAGTCAAATCACCTGTACGAGGAACACAGATACGACCTTTAATCCTCAAAACTCCTTCACTATCAAGAATTGCAGCCTTGGCTTCTCCTTTTAACACCTTGTCCCTAATCTTACATAAATCACCATCATCAAACTGTTGAGCCCGAATCTGCTCCAATAAGGATGACCTAGCCTCCATATAAGCCAACACCTTACCAGGTTCTGAAATATCAAGTCTCACAAAGCTATGGGCCAAGGATTGGACATCCCTAGCTAAAGGACGCTCGTCGACCTGTAACATGGCTAGACTACCCATACTTACCGCCTTTCGACTCAAGGCATCTGCTACAACATTTGCCTTGCCTGGATGATAAAGAATAGTCATGTCGTAGTCCTTGAGCAACTCCAACCATCTCCGCTGCCTCAAATTCAGATCTCTTTGATTGAATATATATTGGAGGCTACGATGGTCCGTGAACACCTCACAATGCACGCCATAAAGATAATGCCTCCAAATCTTTAATGCAAACACAACAGCCGCCAACTCTAAATCATGAATAGGGTAGTTCTTCTCATGAACCTTTAACTGCCTCGAAGCATAAGCTATCACCCTTCCCTTCTGCATCAACACACAACCAAGACCAACCCGAGAAGCATCACAATATACGACAAAACCCTCTCCCTCCACGGGTAGGGTCAAAATCGGAGCAGTAGTCAATAAAGTCTTGAGCTTTTGGAAACTAACCTCACATTCGTCAGACCACTGAAAAGTCACCTCCTTCTGTGTCAATCTAGTTAATGGAGATGCAATGGATGAGAAACCCTCAACAAACCGTCGATAATAACCTGCAAGGCCCAAGAAACTCCGAATCTCAGTAACTGAAGTAGGTCTGACCCAATCTCTAACCGCCTCAATCTTCTTAGGATCCACCATGATACCCTCCTTGGACACTATATGTCCCAAGAATGCTACCGAACTAAGCCAAAACTCACACTTTGAAAACTTTGCATAAAGCTTCTTCTCTTTTAGAATCCCAAGAACAATCCTCAAATGATGCTCATGTTCCTCCTTAGTGCGTGAGTATATCAATATATCATCTATGAAAACAATAACAAAGGAATCTAAATACGGTCTGAACACTCCATTCATCAAGTCCATAAAAGCTGCTGGGGCATTAGTTAATCCGAAAGACATCACCAAAAACTCGTAATGACCATAACGTGTTCGAAAAGCTGTCTTAGGGATATCTTCCGCCCTAACTTTCAGCTGATGATAGCCAGATCTCAAGTCAATTTTGGAGAAAACTGAAGCACCCTGCAACTGGTCAAATAAATCATCAATACGAGGTATCGGATACTTATTTCTGATGGTTACCTTATTCAACTGCCGATAGTCAATACACATACGCATAGATCCATCTTTCTTCTTCACAAATAACACTGGAGCACCCCAAGGAGATACACTTGGTCTAATAAAACCCTTGCTCAACAAATCCTGCAACTGCTCCTTCAACTCCTTCAATTCAGCCGGTGCCATACGATAAGGAGGAATGGAAATAGGCCGAGTTCCTGGCTCCACATCATACAAAAATCAATATCACGATCTGGTGGAAGACCTGGCAAATCAGTCGGGAATACCTCTGAAAATTCACTCACCACTGGAATAGACTCAAGCATAGGAGTCTCAATACTAGTATCTCGAATGTGGGCCAAGTACACCAAACATCCTCTCTGTACCAACTGACGAGCCTTAAGGAATGATATCACACCCTTAGAAGGATGACTAAGAGTACCTCTCCATTCTACTATAGGAATTCCAGGCATAGCTAAAGTGATGGTCTTGGCATGACAATTTAAAATTGCGTGGTAAGAAGATAACCAATCCATACCAAGAATCACATCAAAATCTATCATATCTAAGACCTTTAAATCTGCATGAGTGTCATACCCCATTAAAGTAACAGTACATAAACGATACACCCGATCTACAACTACAGAATCCCCGACAGGAGTAGAAACACTTATCGGCAAATCAAGAGACTCACACAATATATCCAGACTAGGAGCAAAATATGTGGACACATAAGAATAAGTAGAGCCTGGATCAAATAATACAGTAGCTGGTCGATGACAAACCGGAATAATACCTGTGATAACAGCATCTGAGGCTTCAGCCTCTGGCCTACCTGGAAAAGCATAACAGTGAGAACGACCTCCATCAGATTGTGAACCTCCACGACCCCCACCTCGACCAGAAGGAGAACCACCTCTACCTAAATGAGAACCACCTCTACCATTCTGTGCACCACCCCTAGCTGGAGGTTGTGCAGCCCTGGAAGTCGAAGCCTGAGAACCCTGATGTAAGCCACCACGTCTGGTCCTAGGGCAGTCTCTCACAAAGTGTCCCATATCACCACACTCAAAGCAGCCCCTACGAGACGCAGGCTGATGAGAGGAACCTGAATGACCAAAATGCCCTCCACGAACTACAGGTCTAGAAGATGAACCCTGCGAAGTATGCACCAAGCTCGAAGAGTTATGCCCAGCGTATCCAGCCTCAGACGCTGGTATAGCAGCATGAATGGGTCTGCTGGACTGAGGGTGATAACCTCTGCCTAAGTAACCCCGACTCCTAGGCGGAGCACCACCATAATCACCTGAATAACGAGTCCTTTTGCCCTCTCGCTGCTCAAATCCCTCACGTCGAATCATCTCCAACTCCTTAGCAGCATCTACCACTTTCTGGAATGGAACACCAGAAGCAGCAACCTGAGAAACTCCTAAACGAATTGGAATAATCAGTCCCTTAACAAACCTCCTCACTCTCTCAGCCTCTGTGGGAAGTATCATCGAAGCATGCCTAGCCAAGGCATGAAATTTACCCTCATACTCTGCAACTGACATACCATTTTGCTGCAAACCCTCAAACTCGGCCCTCTTGCGCTCCCTCTCACTACGTGGAACAAATTTGGATAGAAATACCTGAGTAAACTCAGTCCAGGATAGTGGATGAGATCCAGCTGGCCTACTACTAATATAATCCCTCCACCACTGTTTAGCAGAGCCAGTCATCTGAAACGTTGTGTAGTCAACTCCATGAGACTCCACTAATCCAAGATTATGCAACCTCTCATGACAACTAACTATAAACTCATATGCATCCTCAGCTAAGTCACCAGTATAAGTAGGAGGATTCATTAGTCTGAACCTCCCAAACATCTTTTGCTCATCAATAGTCATAGAAGGCCTGTTCACCAAATGTGATGTCATATCTGGAAACTCCATACTATCCAAACGAGGAGCTACAGCGGCAGCTGGCTGAGTCCTGGGAGTCTGAGAATCTGGAGCAACTATCGGGTCTGGAATTTGACCTCCAACACGAGTCTGTGAGCCATCAGAAGTGATAGGCAAAGCTCCTGCCTGGGCCATCCTCTCTAGGATTCCTAACATACGAGCCAAGGTATCTTGAAGCACTGGGGGAACAATAGTACTGGGTGGAGCCTGAGCTAGCCCATCCCCCTCGACACGATCTTGCACATCCCCACGAATAACCTCTGCATCAGGAGGTACGGTCCTATCACGACCCTGGGTAGCTACTGGTACTTGACCATCCACCGGTGCTGCAACACGGCCCCTACCCCGACCTCGAGCTCGTCCCCTACCTCTACCTCGAATAGTGTTCCCAGAAGCAGGCGCAGGAATAGGATCCTGACCACCACTTACCGATGTACGATTCCTCGCCATCTGAGAGAATATGAAATATCAAGATTAGAATTTCTACAAGGTCAAGTGTGCACGATAATGAATAAAAGAAAAGAATATTTCCTAAATGTCCTATAGCCTCTCGAAGATAGGTATGGACGTCTTCATACCGATCCGCAAGACTCTACTAGACATTGCTCTTGTACTCATGAGACCGATGAACCTAGCGCTCTGATACCAAATTTGTCACGACCCAAATTTTCAAGTCGTGATGGCACCTATGTTCCCAACCAATAGGTAAGCCAACCCAACATATTAACCCAACTAAATCAACAAATGAGTAAAAAAAAAGACTAACACTTAGCAAGAATCTCCAACATTGAGTTCATTATAAGTACGAAATGCGGAAGCTAAAATATATCACCCCAAGAATTGGTGTCTTAAGTACAAGAGCTTCTAGAATACGATACAAGTCTGAAACTAAAATGACAAATCTAACTTAAGGGATATCCTGTCTGAATACTGAATAACAGAATACGTAAAGATAGAGGGAGGTGTGAGCCACGGAACAGCCAAGCAGCTCACCACAACTCCAAGAACTTCAAGCCGGACTCAATTTACTCCACGAGATGTGCTCCTACTCAGAATCGAATCTGCACCACAAAGAGTGCAACAAGCGTAGTATGAGTACGAAACCACGTGTACCCAGTATGTCTCATTGACCGACAACGAAGAAGTAGTGACGGGAGTTATATAAGAAAAATAAATTATTAAATTATACAAGTATATATATACATATATTACACTTACAATTTAGGTTCCATCAATAAAGGAAATCAAGCATCAAGTATTTTCCAAACACCAAACAAAACACATAATCATCAAAATAAATGATGTGATGAAATGCAATGCAATATAACACCATGTAATGAATTTTCTCAAAATACCCAGTACACACTCAACCGTATATACATGATACTCCTCGGAAATACATCGAGAGTTCATGACCCATGGGGGACTCGCGAGGTCCATATACCGACACGGACGATCTCCACGTGTCTGTGCGGACGATCTCAACGCACTATCATAATATCAAACAATTTTCGCACGGACGATCTCCACGTGCCCAAATTACAATCTTAACATCTCACCATCCCCAGCACGGACGATCTCCACGTGCCCAACTTATACTCAGTCTCATGTCTATGCATGTGCACAATATTATTTCAATAGAGGGGATGATAATGCATCTCAATCAATCAATATGAACATAATACATAACCACCTCAATTATCACAACTATACGGGTGAAATAAATAAAACACAATCACACAAGAAAATTCAAATCAATAATATATCAGCTAATGCCCATATGCTTTGGCATTCTCAAATTTCAATCCACATCCTATAATAGTAATTTTCCTTTTTATAACACCGGTACTCGTACCAATGCCCGTCACACTATTGATACGAGACCACCATCTTTCCCCCTTACCCCTTTGTCTATTTTTCATTTTTAATCCTTAATTAGAAAAACGTCCTTCAACAAGTCTAAAAGTCTTAACATACCTCAAGTGCCGAATTCGTGTCACGAATCTTCAAGATAGTTCCTTCCCTTTTTGCAAAGTTTTGGAATGTTCCCAAACTACCAATTATGCAATATTCGAAGTAAGCAATTTTTTTGTAGACATTCAAATTATTACACTTTAATAAGATCCTTAAATATTCCCTGCAACTTTTTACCTACAAATACCTATACCACTAATATTATCAAGAAACAACAAATTACTTTTTTTTCAAAGCAAAATATTAAATTAACACTTTAATTCACTTTGACAATATACTCAAATGAAGAATTGAAAAGTTTGAGAATAGGTTGCTTACCTGAAGTTGACAAATTTCTTTTCCCCTACACGTTTTTTTTTCTTGCAAGAATATGTAAATGGGGTTATGCTAATCCCTCATATATCTATATTTAAAGTATAGAAAGTGGCTAAGCCACTAACAAAATTTAATACTTAAATATTCAAAGTGGTTAAGCCACTAACAAAATTTATTAAATTAGTTATTATTAAAAAAAATTTCATCAACTAGATATTTTTATTTTTTTTTTTTTTTCGAATAGTTTAAAAATACCCCCTCAAAATTTTCAAAAGAAGTCAAACTAGTCCTAGTTCTCAAAACGACCTAGCGGGTCGTTACAGAAAGGTGTTACTCAATGCAGTCCATAGTATTATGAATTTATGACTATATCATTGAGCAAATATCCATAAAACTCGATATGCAAGGATACTAGATTATTATCCCTAAAACTAGATGGTATTATGATAGAGTACTTTGCCCTATAATATAATATCCATCAAGATATTTTTTCTTTTGTTTCATAGATGCCAAATAATGATAACAATTTGACATATGATTTTTATAAGAGCAGACAATTTTGAGTTAAAAAGTAGATATAATTAATTTTTTAATTTTACAATTATAATTTATTCTTTTTTTGAAAAAGTAAGTAACGATCTATTTCCATCGTTATACAAATGTCAACGGAGGAAAATTGAGGCCGGAAAATCTTTTTAGTAGTATTCGGATTTTCCTAACCTTGTCTACATTAGGAGGAAATTGGAGTCACCAAAGTGTAGAGAAATCTGGTAAAACTTTCAGAACTGAACTTAGCGTAAAAGGTATTTTCTGAATGTCGTGGGTTAGAGGTGTGTTGTGGAATGGAGAATTGGAAATTCTTTAATTTGCTCAGTGGTTCGGAAATGCCGCTTTAGCGAGGGTTTTGCCACTCTGGTGAGGCCTCTATAAAGGGAATGGGGGCGTTGTGGCGGGTGCGATGATGATTCAAATTGAGGATAAAAGATGAGAGTTCACTGGTTCAAAGGTGTCGCTTTCGCGGGTACTTATGTCTCTATGACACCACCGCTATTACGAGGTGAGGGCCGTTGTGGCGGTCCAGACGAGACATTGTGTCATTAATAAACCCCTAAACAACCTTATTTAGAACTTTTTGGCTTTTAGTGCTAAGGAACAACTCCCAGGCAATCTCTACTCGTTTTTCACCATTTTTGATGTTAAAGGTAAGCTCTTCACTCCCTCAATCAAACTTAGCGTAAAAGGTATTTTCTAGATGTCATGGGTTAGAGGTGTGTTGTGGAATGGGGAGTTGGAAATTCTTTAATTTCTCAATGGTTCGGAAAGGCCGCTCTGGTGTGAGTTTTGTTGCTTTGTCGGGGCCTCTATAACGGGAAAGGGGGTGTTGTGGCAGGTGCGATGGGGGTTGAAATTAAGGATAAAAGATGAGAGTTCACTCATTCAAAGGTGCCGCTTTGGCGGGTAATTATGTCACTCTGTCACAGCCGCTACAACAAGGTCCGCTACAACAAGGTGAGGGTTGCTGTGGCGGGCCAAACGCGACATAATGTCGTTAATAAATCTCTAAATGCCTTATTTGGCACTTTTTTACTTTTAGAGCTAAGGAACGACTCATAGGCGATTTATACTTGTTTTATACCATTATTAAGGTTACATGTAAGCTTTTCACTCCCCAAATTCATTTTTCGATTCGTACATAGTAAAAATGGGTTGATAAGGATGAGCAGTGATTTGTTATGAATTCTATGGTGGAAACAAACCTAATTTAGTTAGTTGGGATCATGGGTTTGATCTAGGATTCACAGAGTTGTTATAGTTTTGGGTAATTAGAGATTATTTATTGATTCCCGTATTATTGTGATTGTTTGTGGACCAAGAACAAGCAGAACAAATCCGGAAAGGGAAGGATCAAGTTTCTTAGGTTTGAAGCTTGTTTCGGGGTAGGTGATGGTTTTTATTCTATGTTTGGGTGATGTATGCTTGTTCTTGCTTCATTGTGATACTCGTATGTGTATGAATGTTGCAATATTGATCACACTTGTTGTAAATGAGATATATGAGTGATATAGCCATGAAATCATGATGTAAATTATGATCTTAATGATATACTTGTGATTGTGTGTCACGCCCCAAGTCTACACTATGGATGTGTCCGGAACCCATTGGCCATTGCTGGTCTTGAGAGAACCCGTGTCCTGACTTACTTAACTCAGCAGAAGACTTAACTTAACTCAATTATGAAATGAGGACATTCTTAAAATAAATACTTAAAACATAATTGTCTAGCCAAAATGGCACTTAAATTCTTATAGAAAAACATCTGCAATTCAAAGAAGAGACTCAAATGACTATCTGACTGTCTATGAAGCATCTACAATACTAAGATGGATGTTGGGACAGACCCCACAACATCCTATAAACGAAAAACTAGAAAGCGAATTAAAGTGTCCTCCAGAATGCAAGGAGGCTCACCACTGACTACGAATGCTCAACTGGATCAACGAGCCGCTAGGTGCTGATCCTGGTTACCTGCATCTGCATCATAAGACGATGCAGGCCAAGTGGCATCAGTACATTGAATATACGAGTATGCAATTTGAAATGCTAAACAACGACTTAAGCTTGATGAGAATAAGATGAACTTACATTAGCTATGCTCAACTTAAGAATTTCTCAACTCAATGTATGTATATAAAGAAATATAAAACCCATGCAAGATATATAAATCTTGTAAAATAGTAAAGCAACTCACTTTATCATAGAAAATGCAGTAACAACTCAACTTTACTTATATACAAAAGTAATATAGTTCTATGGGAGATTCTCTAATCGACAACCACCACTATGAGCCTAAACGGTGATACATCGTCTCGTCCACGCTGCGAGCACTTTCCTATACTTTGCCATCGCATAGAACATAATTATCCTAGTGGATCCACTGACTTAACTTGCATGATCATCTAAAAAGTATGAGCCGTTATACCCATGATGGCTACATGGTTTACATGGAGACTTGATTTAATATGAACTCTCATCCCTACATCGCTGCTCAATACTACCCCCAAAATATACTTTAGCTCATGATTTTAAAATAACTTCCTTACTCTGGGTTGAGATAATTTGCTCAGCCCTTTTTAGCTTTAAAAATCCCTCTTGGAATCCGTGTTCCTTTTCTTGTTCAAAACTCTGTTGGAAAATCTTAGTTTCCCTTTAACTTAAACGTAAAAACATTTATAAACTTCCTAGGGAATACTTAGTTCCCTTATGTATTTTAAGAAATGAACTCAACTTTTTACTCTTTACTTGACTTGAAACTTTTGATCTTAATCAACTCATTAGGGAATACTTAGTCCCCCTATACTTCTTTGAAGGAAAGACTTCAACTTTCACTCTTACTTTAAACTCGAAGCTTGAGCCTTAAAACAAAGTTAAAAAGTTTAAATAAGACTCTTGGAAACTTTAAGAAACTTTACTTTAACTTAGTTCATAGCTTTAGACTTGACTTCTTAACTTCCTTGACTTTGATCCTAAATTTCTTTGAAATAAATCATGGACTCAGGGTTCATGATTTCATGTTTATGGATGATCTCATGATGTTTAGATGTACCTTAGAGTATATAGGTACATCACTCAAGAATTATTACGAAAAGATATGAAAAGAACGAGGTCTCTGGGCGTCCGTGGCGCTCTCAGAGGCGTGGAGCATCAGAGCCTGACGGACAGACTTTGGTCTAAGGCACTCTGGCTGGTGTGGAGTGCCAGATCATGTCAGAAAGAGATTGTCGTGAGGGGCTCTAGTAGGCGCGGCGCCCCAGGGCCTATCAAACGGGACCTCCTACTTTCCTTCTCCGTTTATCATCTCTAAACCTCCTAAACTTCCATGGATCTTACCCCAATCACATAGGATCATTAATAACCTCAATACCCAATAGATTATACTAAAAAAACCAGGAAACACGAATCCAATCAACTAAAATATACTACAACACATCCAACAAGAATTTAACCATTGTTCATCAAGAATTTCAATGTTCGTCATTCAATTTATTCTAACTTCGCTGAATTAAATAAATTGGTGTGTGGGTGAACTAACTCAACATAGAAATATCTTACATACCCTATAGGGATAACCCCCGATGAATTCTACTCGAAGATCTTGGCGTTCTTGATGAATTCTTGGCCTTTACTGCTTTCTCCTTCTTCTCATCTCTTTTCTCCCAAGCCCTAAGCGTATTCCAATTTTCTAAAATTGACTTAAGGCTCAGTTTTACCCCTAATAAACCCTTAAAAACGAATTAGAAAATATTAGGGTGAAAATACTACTTTACCCTTACTAAAATCCGGATTGGGACCTTCCTCAGTCCAACAGCTCAGCTTCCAATAGGCATATCTCCCTCATATGATATCAAAAATGCGCAAACTCGGTGGCGTTGGAAAGATATATTCAAGGGATTTCCAACTATGTAAATAACTGACTCTAACTCATCCTGAGATAAAAGTTGTGTCCATTTGAAAATTACCAAATCTCACTTTCTTAACTTTGGAAATTTTCCAGATATTTTATATTCTTTCCAAAAAGGATTATTTTTTAGTTTCTTAGATTATTATTGGCTATTATCTCTCCCCCTTGGGAACATTCGTCCTCGAATGAGACTTCTTTCACTGTCTAAGAATAGTGACATCAAGTTTAACACTCAAGATTCAGAAACAAATAACAATCAGGCTTACTTATAGTTCATAAAGTACTAAGAAGAGAATTAGTACATTAATCTGCATTCTCTCTGGATTCAAAGAGATAGAGATATCCCTTCTTCATATCCTCCTCAACTTTCCAAGTTTCTTCTTCTACAAATTGGCTCCTCCAAAGGACCTTGACTGACGCCACTTACTTCTTCCTCAACTTACAAACTTGACGATCCAAAATTTAAACTCGAATATCTTCATAGGATAAGTTATCCTTAATCCCAACATTCTCAGTTGGTATTATCAATGATGGATCACCCAAGCACTTCTTCAACATGGATACATGAAATACCGGATGAACTACTATTAATTCTGGTGTAGCTTCAACTCATAAGCTACATTGTCAACTCTCTTGGATATTCTATAAGGTACAATATACCGGGGACTAATTTTCCTCTTTTTACCAAACCTCATAACCCCCTTCATGGGTGAAACATTAAGATATACCCAATTGTCCACCTCAAACTCTAACGGCCTTCTCCTAACAACTGTGTAGGACTTTTGGCGAGTTTGTGACGTCTTCAACCTCTCTTGAATCACTTTCACTTTCTCCATGGCTTGCTGAACTAGATCTGGTCCTATCAACCCTGCTTCACCAACTTCGAACTACCCAATTGGAGATCTGCATCTTCTCCCATAAAGAGCTTCATATTGAGCTTTTGGATGTTTGAATTGTCGCTATTGTTGTAAGCGAACTCAATGAGAGGTGTGTGATCATCCCAATTCCCTTTGAAATCAATCACAAAAGCTCTCAATATATCTTCTAAGGTCTGGTAGTAAGCTCTACTTGTCTATCCATCTGAGGATGATAATCAATACTTAAGTTCACCTTCGAACCTAAACCTTACTGGAAAGACTTTAATAACTGAGTAGTAAATTGTTGTCACGCCTCGAGCCTACACCCTGGGCGGGATTGGCACTCGAAGAATATTGCTGGCCCTCAAGCGAACCCATGGCCTGACTACTTAAATCAGCGGAAGATAAAACATGACGCGAGTAAAACATAATAAGGGAGATATGTTATGTCAAAATTTTGGCCAAAATGGATTTTAAGTATTAATAACTGAAAACAACCCAAACTAAAATACCTTAGTCTACGAAGCCTATAAACTTTCTAGAGAGGGATGTTGGGACAGACCCTACAACATCCTAAAAGCTAAATTAATATAGAAATGAAAAGAATGTCCTCCAGAATGCAAGGAGCCTCACCACAAACTCTGAAGCTCAATATGGAATCAATAAAGCGCTGCACGGTGATCCTGGGTACCTTTGTCTTCATCATGGAACGATGCAGGCCAACTGGCATCAGTACATTGAACGTACGAGTATTTGAGTTGGAGATCTAAAAACGACTTAAGCTTTAGGGAATTAGATGAACTTACCTTGGCTCTTCTCAATTCAAGAGTATACTTAACTCAAATGATATACATATATAAAGTAGTTTAAATCACATTAAAGGAAATGCAATAAAAAAAACTCAGTTTTACTTATATAAGAAAGCAATATCACCTCTGTGGGAGTTTCTCTAACCGACAACCATCACTGTGAGCCTAAATGATGATACACCATCTTACCTCACGATGCAAGAGGATCATCCTACACCTTGCCATCAGTATAGGACCTTAGACAACTTAGTGGATCCACTAGCTCTCCTTACATGATAATCTAAAAAGTATGACACGTCAATTCCCATGTTGGCTACATGATTTACATGAAGACTTGAGTTAAGATGAACTCTCAGATTCACCGGTGCTCAATACTACTCCCAAAAATGTACTTTCGCTCATACTTTTAATAAAACTTCCTTCCTTTGGGTTGAGATAATTTACTGAACCCATTAGATTTACAAACTCCTTTTGGAATAAATGTTCCCATTTTAGTTCAAAACTCTATTGGAACTTCTAGTTCCCCTCTTTACTCAAATTTGAAATAGTTTTATGGAATACTTAGTTCCCTTATATCTCTTTGATAAATGACCTCAACTCTTGCTCTTTACTTACCTTGAAACTTTAACTCTTAAAAAATACTTAGTTCCCTTTTAGCTTTTGAGAAATGAACTCAAATCTTTACTTGACTTTAACATTAAGTCTTTAGAACAAAGTGAAAATATTTGTGAAAGACTTTAGAAAACTTTACCTTACCTTGCTTCCTAACTTCTAGACTTGCATCTTAACTAATTTGACTAGGACCTTACTTTACTTGAATTGAATTATGGATTCAGGGATCATGATATCATGTTTATGGATTATTTCATGATGTTTAGATATACATTAGAGTGTTGGAAACAACTAGGAATGAGAGGTACATCACTTAGAAACTAGTACGAAAAGATACGGAATGAACGGGGTCTCCAGGGGTCCTGGTGCTCTAAGAGGCGTGGAGCGCCATAGCCTGACAGACAGAGGCTGTCCTCGGGCGCTCTGAGAGGATCGGTGCACCAAAGCCTAACAGACTCTGTCATGAGGGGCTTTGGAGGTGCAAACACTTAGGATCCCTAATTAACTTATTACCCAATGATTTAGACCCGAAAACAGTCCTCAAAACATGGATTACAACTAACAACGATCAACAACAATCCAATCAACAAGAACGTCAAACTTTCTTTCAAGATTCTAACCTCTAACATGAATTAATTCATGAACTTGACTGATTTGAATGAAATTGGTGTGTGGGTGAAGTAACACAACACAAAAGAGCCCACATACCTTGTTAGGGATCACCCCCGACGAAAATCCATGAAGCTAAACTTGGTGTTCCCGCGTCTTCTTCTTCATTATCCTCTTTTCTTCTTGCGTTCAAAACCCTAGTCTATTTTCTAAGTGCGTAAACTGAATGGGGTCAGTTTAGACCCCAACATATTACTCCAAAACGAAATAATTAATTGACTTAAGGAAAAGACCAAAACTCCCTTGGACGTCCGTTAGGAACTTATCTATGTAGTCACTTAATCACCACGGCCAAAACGGCCCATTTTGAAAGATCAACGAGCCCAGTGCGGGTACACCCCTATTTTTTAATTTTCATATGCTATAGTCCATGTGATTTTTGGTGAACAAGAATTTCAATTTTATTTTTGCTAAAAAATTTACAAGGATGTCCCTTGAGACCTTATATATGGACCAGTTAGTCACCACGACCAAAATGGCCCATTTTAGAGGTCAAACGATCCCTATAGCAGGTAAACCCCCTATTTTGCCAATTTTTGTGTGCTATAGTCCACTATTTTTTTGGTGATCCGAAATTCAAGGACAAACGACAACAGAGCAGGTACACCCATTTTGCCGATTTTCATGTGTTTCATGAGATTTTTTGTGATCTAAAATTTCGATGTGATTTTTGCAGACATATTTACATTGATGTTTGATAAGACCTTATCTATTGAGTCAGTTGGTCAACATGGCCAAAATGGTCCATTTTAGAGGTCAAACAAACTATGAGCAGGTAAACTCTCTATTTTACCAATTTTCGTGTACTATAGTCCATCATTTGGTGATACAGAATTCTGACGCCTTTTTTATCAAAAATTTACATGTATGTCTGTTAAGACATTAGTTAGGGAGCCGCTTGGTTACCACGTTCGAAATGACTCACTTTCAAGGTAAAACGAGCCCAGGAGAAATTAAACCCCCTATTTGCCGATTTTCGGATGCTAGAGCTCATGAGATTTCTGTCAATCAGGAATTTTGACGTGATTTTGCCTAAAAATTAACATGGACATCATTTAAGACCTTATCTATTGAGCCAGTTAGTCACCACGGCCAAAACAATCAATTTGCAAGGACAAACCAGCCCAGAGCGGGTAAATCCTCAATTTTGCCAATTTTTGTGTGTTATAGTCAACCATATTTTTGGTGATCCAGAGTTCTAACTTGATTTTTACCCCAAAAATTTAGATAGACATCCATTAAGACCTTATCTATGGACACAAATGTTCACCATGGCCAAAACGGTCCATTTTAGAGGTCAAACGAGCCCAGAGTAGATAAACCCCCTATTTTGCAAGTTTTTGTGTGCTATACTCCACCATCTTTTTTGATAATCTTGAATTCTTACGTCTTTTTTGCCTAAAATTTACGTGTGTGTCCGTAATGACCTTAGCTATGGATTCGGTGGATCACCACGGTCAAAACGGTCCATTTTTAAAGTGAAATGAGCTCCACAGTAGATAGACACTCCATTATGCCAATTTCCGTGTGCTTTAGTCCATGGGATTTTAGGTGATCTGAAATTTCGACGTGAATTTTGTTAGAATTACATGGACATTAGTTAAGACCTTATCTTTAAGACAATTGGACACCATGATCAAACCGGTCTATTTTAGAAGTCAAACGAGTCCAAGATCGGGTAAACCTTTCATTTTGCCAATTTTAGGGTGCTACAGTCCACCATCTTTTTTGGTGATTCAAAATTCTGAAGTCTATTTTATCAAAAAATTGCTTGTCGATTAGGACCTTAGTTACAGAATTGATTAGTCACCACAACCAAAACAAGACATTTTAAGGTCAAATGAGCCCTAGAGGATCATTTTATTGATTTTCGTGTGCTATAGTCTATGGATTTTTGGTGATCCAAAATTCCAATGTAATTTTTGCCAAAAATTTATATGGACGTAAAAACCTTATTAATAGGACCATCTGGTCACCACGGCCAAAATGGCTCAATATAAAGGTCAAATGAGCCTAGAGCAGGTAAATTCACTATTTTTTAATTTTTCGTGGGTTATAGTCCACCATCTTTTTTGGTGATCCAGAATTTAGATGTGATTTTTGCCTAAAATATACATAGACATTCATTAAGATTTTATCTATGGAGACAATTGGTCACCACGGACAAAACAATCCATTTTAGAGGTCAAACGAGCTCCAAAGTAGGTAAACCTCCCATTTTACTAATTGTCATGTGTTATAGACCACCAATTATGTTCATGATCAACATTTCCGATGTCTATTTTTCCAAATTTACATTTACGTACGTTAAGACCTTAGCTATTGAGCCGGTTGATCACAATGTCCAAAACAACTCAAATTCAAGATCAAACGAGCCCCGAGCACATAAACCTCCATTTTGCCGATTTTCGTGTGCTATAGTCCATGTGATTTAAGGTTATGCGCAATTCCGATGTGAGTTTTGCTGAAAACTTACATGGACGTCCTGTAACACCTTATCTATGGAGTCAGTCGGTCACTACAACCAAAACGGTCAATTTAGAGATAAACCAAGCTCCAGAGCAGGTAAACCCCCAATTTTGCCAATTTTCATATGCTTTAGTCCACCATCTGTTTTGGTGATTTGAAATTACAATGTGATTGTTATCGAAAATTTACATAGACATCCCTTAATAACTTATCTACATAGTCAATGGTTACCACGGCCAAAACGACCCATTTTAGAGGTCAAAGAAGCCCAAAGCATGTAAAGCCCCCATTTTACAAATTTTCATGTGCTATAGTCCACCATATTTTTTGGTGATATGGTATTCCTACTTGATTTTTACCCACACAATTTACATGGACGTACGTAGACCTTATCCATGGAGTGAGTTGGTCACCATGGCTAAAACAACCTATTTTAGAAGTCAAACGAGCTCAAAGCAAGTAAACCCCCTATTTTGCAAATTTTTGTATGCTATAATCCACCATCTTTTCTAGTGATCTGGAATTCTAACGTCTTTTTTGCCTAAAATTTAAATGCCTATCATTTAAGACCTTATATATGGACTCGGTTGGTCAACACGTCTAAAATGGTCCATTTTCATGGTCAAACAAGCCCCACAGAAGGTACACCCCTCATTTTGCCGATTTTTGTATGTTATAGCCCATGGGATTTTGGTTGATCTGGAATTCAGACGTGATTTTTTTTCGAAAATTATATGGACGTCAGTTAAGACCTTATATATGGAGCTAATTGGTTACCACGGTCAAAACATCCTATTTTAGAGGTCAAACGAGCCTCAGAGCTCGTAAACCCTCAATTTTGTCAATTTTTGTTTGATATAGTCCACCAGCTTTATTTGTGATCCAGAATGCTGACGTCTTTTTGCCAAATATTTACCTCTATAACTGTTAATATCTTATTTATTAAGTTGGTTGTTCACCAAGGCCAAAATGATCTATTTTCAAGGTCAAACGAGCCTAAAGCATGTACCCCTTCCCCTCATTTTGCTGATTTTCGTGTGCTATATAGTCCATGGAATTTTTTGTGATCACGAATTTCAACATGAGTTTTGCCAAAAAAAATTATGAACGTCTATTAATACCTTATCGATTGATCCAGTTAGTTACCACAGCCAAAACGGTCCATTATAGAGGTCAAACGAGCCCCAAAGCAGGTAAACCCCCCATTTTGTCAATTTTCGTGTGCTATAGTCCACTATTTTTTTTTTTGTTGATCCGGAATCTCAACGTGATTTTTGCCAAAAAATTACATGGACGTTCATCAAGACCTTATCTATGGAGCAAGTTGATCACCACAGCCAAAGCAGATCATTTTAGAGGTCAAACGAGCCAAGAGCAGGTAAACCCTCCCCCCCCCCTCCTCCCTCCATTTAGCCAATTTTCGTGTGCTATAGTCCACCATCTTTTGTGATGATCAGAAATTCCGATGTATTTTTTTTCCAAAAATTTACTTATATGTCCGCTAGACCTTAGTTATGGAGTTGATTGGTCACCACGGCCAAAAGATCCATTTTCAAGGTCAAACGGGCTCCTGAGAAGGTAAACCCTCCATTTTACCGAGTTATCAATCAATAAATGACATATGTTCAATTTGTGCACTCATCACTTGCCTTCAAGAGATTATGCATGTAATAACATGGAATATAATTTTAAAAATTTAAACTATTTTATAACTATGATTATTTAATTAATGATATTTATTAAATAATTAATTTTTATCTAACAAGTCCATCATTTATTTAATACCCTTAAAAATAAGCTAAGGGGGTTTAACAATTTTAGAGCATAACTTTAAAGAAAATTAATAAATAAAATAAACAAAATCGCAGGCAGGTACGAATTCAAGGGTCTCATATTCTTTTGTATGTAAAAATCTTTAGTGATGAGTTTATGTGCATATAATCATATTTTACTATTTATTGATTAATGGAAAGAATTATTTAAAATATAAAAAAATGGGTTTCTTTTACACATAGATCATTATTATTTGTGGGTGAATTAAGATATGACTAGGTTGAGGCATATAACAGGCCCATGATTTGATGATAATGGCTGGAGAATAATTTATAAGTAGTAAGTGTTAGACACCTAAATTTGGCTCTTCACCTAATAATAATAATAATAATAATAATAATAATAATAATAATAATAATAATAGTAATAATAATAATAATAATAATAATAATCTTATGAGATTTTATAAGGATATGAAAAAAAAATTAGTTATTTAATTTTACTTGATAAATTCATCTCATAAATGTTATTTTTTCTATAAAAACTTTTAAAATATTAAATGTCGTTCTTAAAAAATGAATCTATTTTGTTTTCAAATATAATTTCTTTTGTCACAATAGATATTTTTCGTAGATTTGTTTAAAATTAGAAAGCTTATTTAATTAATGAGTTACTAATTTATATTAATTTAATTTTAAGAGTGATTAATTTTATCAAATAAGCTACTCTTACAAAATATTTTTTTTTAAATTTTTTTTATAATTTAATAAATTATGACTATTTAATAAAGAAGATATTATCATTTAAATGGTCTAAATTTGAGCAATTTTGGCAATTGATGCCCTCTTTAACCGGTCAATTTGTGTATGCCACATAGACGAACACATGAATTGTGCTATATATATATATATATATAACTCTACTTTTTAATTTCTCATTTATCTTAACCATCCGATCAAACGATCGGATGACCCAAATTAATTAAGACCTTTCCATCTTTTCCCAATAAACAGAAAAGGACGCTCATCTTCCCCAGACACCTCTTCCCAAAGCGCCTCCCCTTCCCATCAACTTCGGACCGCCGGAAAATGGCAATTTCCAGTGGTCATCTCTTCAACTCTCATCTCCTGTCATCTTCTTCTCTTTCTCCTCCTTCCCCAGGCTTCTGCAAGCTGCACTCTCCTCTTCCCTATTCATCCTCTCCCATCACTCCCATCAACTTCTGACGGCCGGAAAAATGAAATATTCAGCGGATTTTTGACCATCTCCAGCGTCGTCCATCAATCACGACCCTTTCCCATCAACTTTATGTCATTTACATCTTTTATTTTGATCAAAGCAGGCTTAGAAGTCTCAACCATCATTAATGTTCTGCCTGAAAAATGGGGGGGACGCAAAGAACTATTATTTTTGATTTGTTATGCCCTCAGTCTAATGGGTTTAAGAATGGAATCATCCCCCAAAAATTGGCTATAAATAAGCCATATGGTACCTCATCGAAATTCATTCAGAAAAGGTGGAAGGAACCAAGAACAACCAAAAAGTTAGGGTGCGACAGCTTGGAGACTCGGCTGGGAACCCCTAGGTTTTAACCTTACAAAAACTAATTTTAGGAACAACTTTTATGATTACTTGTTTACTTTCAACTTGCTTTGTCTATACTGTCGCTTGCACATTCTATCGAGTCTTGGCCGTAGAGACACACACTTTACATACGAGGGGTGTTTCTGCACTCCTCCGGAACTCTCTTTGGATTCCATAGTTTCAGAGATGGTGCAATTAAGATAATGCACCTTCTCATGATAACTCAGTCCCACTCTCAATCATTTAGGAAATTAATCTTACTCTTAGGATAGGACATGTTGCATAACCTTAGGCAAGATAATATACGATATTGTCGTTGCGTTTAGGAAACCACCCAAATGTCAAATAGTTTCATCTTTAACTCGGCGACCTAAACTTTGTGTGAAATTGATAAAAACTATCAAAGCTTAAATATTTAACAGTTCACAGATTTTGAAATCACACCAACACTAGAGGAAATAAGTCAAATTGCGAATTTACAGGTTGCTGGACGAGCACCCTTGGCCCCGCACTACATCGAGAACCAATTTTCTCCAGTACTTGGGTTTAAGGGTAGGCCCATGCTTGCGAACAATTGACGAGGGATTGGTCAAGTTAGACTATCCGTTTAAAAGGTTCAGCCTCCGAGAAAGCTATGATAGATTCCTGGACAAATTTTTCATCTCTAGGGTTATTGGTAAAGGTTAAGGGCTATTGTCTTCGTGATGGATTTTTTGGGTATTATGATCTTCCTAAAGAAAAGAGGTTGTGTCAACATCAATTTACTACCTATGGTCATCTTCATATTTAGGGGACCTGTTATAGTAACCATGGTACCCATGATCTTAGAAGAAATCTTTCGATCATTATCCCTCTGCTCTAGAGGACATGATCACTTAAATGGAAGTAACCTGTTGTTGCAGATTTGGGTGCTAGAACACTTCTATCAAAGGCGAGCAGAAAATGGCACTAAAGCAGCCTCACAAAACAAGATAAGGAGTTATGCGATAAGATTGAGCATGTGGGATGCCCCAAATAATGAAGGTTGGCGTATTTTCTTGACCCACCTCACAGGGAACCGTATTCAATGGCGATTACCATGGGTCCATGGCTGAGCTTTGTTGAGAGCTAACCAGGACTATTTCATTGAGTTGATTGTATTGGAAGGCTTCCAGCCTTATGCACCACTAAAAGTCCTCTGACAATTTGGGATTACCCAGCACGTTCATCTATGGTCAAATATGGCATTGATAGAGGTCGATTATGAAGGAAGAGTCCCGATCGAAAGGATCTCTATTTTGGTACAAGGATGGTGTGGTATTCTTGACTCAGACATGGAGGTTGAATCATGCTGCACACCTGAATGTTATGTTTGGTTTATAATGAGAGGAATTCTCGCTAGACCTAGCTATGAGGGAAATTCCGGGTTCACATACACTCAAAGGTCAAATCAAATTGGCACGGGGTTGTTGAACCTGATGCACATCACTACAACCATGTATCATTAGGTGACCCCACGGTCTATCGACCATCGCATACATGCAGTTGATGATGGACCAAATGAAGAGATGGAGGAAGACCCAGAAGAGGATCCTATAGAGCCAACTGAGGAGATGGTAAAGGATCCAGAAGATTACTCAAAGCATGACCCTAACTTGTATGACCCTAAAGATGGAGGAGTGATGCATATGGAGGATGAACCTGCCCCAACTGTAGAAGACACTTACTCAGAATATGGTGATATAGGGTTTGGTGAAAATCTAAACAATTGGATATGAAAGATCGACGAATCCCCAGAATAGCACCCAGAGCTATTTTATGATGGAGACGATAACGGTTATGATGCTCCAACCTGGCCGTAGATTCATTTATATTCTTTGAACCTTTTTCATAAGCTCTTAAAAGTGTCATGTGTCTATTCCTCTTGTATGCCTTATGTCCCCCCCCCCCCCCCCTTACTTTCATTTCTTAGGTTTTGATTTTCTACCTTTATGTAACATCCAAGACTACCTTAATCAATGAAGTTATGTTTGCTCCAAATCTAAAAGGTGTTTAAATCGATCATTTATTATCAAACTAATTGCGACATAGGACTACCTCGAGCAAAAAGAGGCTCTACATTAGAACACGTTTTGAATGTCGCCAAATTGGCGTATAATCCCTCAAACTTTTTTCCTAAATTTCTATGTAATTTAGTGTCCTGTTTTATTATATTGAAATAGTTATAAATGTTCTTTTCAATACTCCAAATTCGTCCGATATAATTATATTTCATAAATAAATATTTTTTTCTCCATGTTTGATTTGCTATATTGGGTTAATTTTTGTTCAGCTTTCATTTTTTTAAATGTAATTTGTTGATTGACCATTTGAACTATTTTTTTTTATAAACTTTGTGTATTTAAATAATTTAAGTAATCTTAAAACTGTGTTAACTTTAAAGTATATTTGCTAACAAAAAATTAGAGATACACCATACTATTAATGATTGCCGATGTGGCACATCACACCTCAAAATTAATAATAATTTAAAATATATATATATATATATATATTTAGTATTTAACTAGAGTACTTAAATGAAAGAGAAAAACTCCAAATAACTCAAGGGTATATCAGGAAAAAAAACATTTTTAGGGTTTCAAACTAAATCTAAAATTATGTGGAAAACAATGAACAAAACACTTGAAAAAATTAATGTGTATTACTAAATTGTGCATTGCTAATTCCTTCGCTATGCATCTTTAGAAGGAAAATCCATAATTCGGATTAGTTGGACACCAATTCATGTACCGAACACCGGATAAAAAATATCGTGCTCCTTTGTGACACTATACACGTGTACAAGGGTAAAATGGTCTAAATGACACCATGGCTCTCGTGGCTTCAACGCTAGCTCATAACATTTCTAATCAAGCGAACAAAAAAAATCATTCAGATAAAAAGGAACAAGAACGCCCCCTTTTTCCAATTTAGGGTTTCTTCCTTCTCCAATCGAAGTTTGAGAGAAGCGATTCAATCAAACAACCATGCCGAAGAACAAGGGTAAGGGAGGTAAGAACAGGAAGAGAGGAAAGAATGAAGCCGATGATGAGAAAAGAGAGCTTGTTTTCAAAGAAGATGGACAGGAATATGCTCAGGTCCTTCGTATGCTTGGTAATGGACGATGTGAAGCTATGTGTATTGATGGAACTAAGCGTCTTTGTCACATACGTGGTAAGATGCATAAGAAAGTATGGATCGCTGCTGGTGATATCATCCTTGTTGGCCTCCGTGACTATCAGGCAAGATCCAATTTTTCCGATACCCTTTTTCTTCTATTTGTGTTTTTCGTATCTCTTTTCAGAATTTTGTTGTTTTTTTCTTTAAGAAATGAAATTTGATGTTACAAGCTTGAGGATCAAATCCTCACCAACAAGGTGTAAATTTGTTGTGACAAAGATGTGTTCTTTTTGGTAGTTTCTATTCTGTAGTATAAAACTTTGATCACCTTGCGTATATGGATAAATGGGATGATGTACAAAAGTAGCCTACTCTGTATTAGCATAGAACTATTGATTCCATATTTTTTGATTGAAGGGTATAAAAGGCCCCAGGGTTTTAAGTTATTGGATATGGTGCACCTACTACTTTGTAGTAATATAAACATGCTATCTCAAGGAAGTAGCAAGTCTATGTATGATTGATTTGTGTATGAATATATGTGTTTGTGCTGAGGCAGATTTAAGACTTGGGGTTTAATGGTTAAATAATCTCAAATTATAAAGAAAAAGCGAGACAAAATGAATATGTGTGTGTGCGCTGAGGCAGATTTAAGACTTGGAGTTCAATTGTTAAATAATCTCAAATTATAAAGAAAAAGTGAGACAAAACGAAGGCTTGAGTTGTTTTTGTTAAAAAAGACAAAAGGAAAAAAAACAAGATAACTATGTTGCCCAAAGGATTCAAACCCTTGCAGAGGACAGCAAAGCTTAACAGGTTTCCCCTTTGCCACTATCAACAGACCATTTTTATGTTGGGTTCCAACTAAAAAATTATTAATATGTTTAGTGGATTCTCAATATAAATACAAGGTTTGTGCAAAAGTTACTCGTTTCCGGAAACCCACGCATATATCCTAACCCGTTGTATGCCCGCAAGTGTGTATGTGTGTGTATGTATATATGATATATGTATGTATGTAAGCGTCTATTCCTGCTTCTGGCTTGACATATATCGCTGATTCAAGAGAAAAATAGTTTTTGTAATTGCTACTTACTGCTGATTTTCAATTAGAAGTGGCACTGCTGTGTGTGATTGAGTCTGTGTATGTACATCTCCTTCCCTGTTTTACTTGGCAATTAGTGCCTGATAAGCCTAAATTATTAAAGGTTTTCTTTGTTGAGATTTTGGTTCTTCCCCAATGTGGATATTGCTGTTTTTAACTAGTTTTGATTTTCCCAGGATGACAAAGCTGATGTGATCTTGAAGTACATGCCTGATGAGGCCAGGTTATTGAAGGCATATGGAGAGTTACCAGAGAACACAAGACTTAATGAGGGCATTGCTAATGGTCTTGATGAAGAGGATGAGGGTGCTGGTGATGATTACATTGAGTTTGAGGATGAAGACATTGACAAAATCTAATCTAAACTCAAAACTGTTGTTACTGAGGTCTATCATATGCCTTGCTAATATTTCTGTGGCGTTCTTTTTCCATAAACATTGAAAAAGTATTTTTGTGTATCGTTTGAAGTTGTATGATTGAGTTTTGTGCATCAAAGTTCTGTCTGAAAATTTGTGCTTTCATGAAATGAATGCAATATTCTGGCTTTTTTCTATTCAGTTATGCATGTAGTCTTGCTATCTGCTGATGGATGGTTTGCCTACGTTATACTTCTGAAATGTTTGGGTGTCGTCACATTTCTGAATTAGTTGTTTCATCTCATTAGAGGGATGATGTACTTGCATTGAGTGATTATTGTAGAATATATGTCTACCTGTTTCTGGCAGTGTCTGCTCTAAGTTTTCTTCTGAAAACAGGAAAAACTTGAATCGAGGATGAGGATGAGTAGACTTCAGTTGCAGGACCCCAGCATTTAGGTTTTGTAGTGCCTCTAGATATACAGTTGGACTGAGGCTGATGAACTAATTTCTTCATAGGTTACTGGCCTAGACTTGCCTTTCTTAGGGTGAAAATAATTAGGAATTTGGACTATGTTCATCACTACTGCTCTTTGATTAGTTTTGTAAGGTGTCGTGATACTGGATGATGAATTTTGTTTAGGAGCGAGAACTTAAATGACCTGACTTGCTTCCTTCTTTTTATTTTGGTTGCTACACTGCTTATTTTGACTGATGAGATTGAAAGGAATCAACTTTGGAGTTCAGAGTTTGTCCAAATAGGGACATCTAATCTTTTAACAATAAAACAAAGTTTGTCCAAGTAGGAAGTTTAAAATCTTCTGGGATTGTGTTTTCATCATTTGGGGAAGGCAATTATTCACTCCCACAAGGGCTATTCCGTTTTCTTGTAATTATATTAGGCTGCAGAGTCTGAAGAATTAAAAAAAGATGTCCATCGTCTACTGAAATATTTTGCAGTTGTTACTCTTTGTGACTGGAAAAGATTGCAATGAAAATGTAGTGCAGCAAGAGAATATGTTGAAAGGTTGGGTAATAAC
Organism: Solanum chilense; assembly: GCA_032847665.1. Classification (NCBI taxonomy): domain Eukaryota; kingdom Viridiplantae; phylum Streptophyta; class Magnoliopsida; order Solanales; family Solanaceae; genus Solanum; species Solanum chilense. The sequence continues at coordinate 65,104,450 of CM064967.1, forward strand.
TTTTAGACGATGGAAACCAAACGCATGTGAACCATTGAATGTATGTGTTGGCGTGTTTGGTTTGTTCAGACCCTGTTTCCCTGGTGCTCTTTTAACTAGAGACAGCAGCTCAGTATGCCTTTCTGGTTGCCTTTGCAATCAAACATAAGTTTGCCTGCATCGGTTTTGATCTTCTTTTGGTGATGGTCCTTTTTTTTGGCTCATGATAAGAAGTTGATATGCTTGTGTTATTATGTGTTGTGGAGATTAGAAGAGTCCCTGCCATGTAGGATTCGTGCATTCGAACTCTTAATCCCTATTTCTGGAAAGCTTTAGGTAGTTATTCACCATTGGATTTTGAGTTGTTCTGATGTTTCGAATGAATCAGATCTCTTAGAACAATGAAGGCCTTTTTGCGAACTGTTTTTATATCCATACTTCCCAAGTTCATGAATGAAATTTCTGATTGATGAAACTACAGCTATAGAGATAGTTAACCATTGAGAAGATACTTACACGCAACATAATGCATCTATTATTCATCAACGTCAATTTTAATTAAACACATGACCACTATTTATTCGTTTCTCCTAGTTATAACATCTTGTGGATCATGTATCAACCTACAGTCTGAATATCACAGAATTTATGTAGTGAAAATGGAGGATCAAACATAGAACCATCATTGAGAATGACATTTGCTGTGATTTTGTTTGCTGCTTCAGTGGCATGTATCCCATCCCAGCTCACATAATTGTATGGATCCTCACATGCTGTTGCTGACAATGTTTGTCCATTTATCTCTTTGGTATTTCCACAGTATACTTCTTGGTTAAAGTTGTAAGAACCACCTCCTTGTCCACAACATGCTTTGTTTCCATATTTTAACCCTACAAACACACATTGATCATTAGAAGTTGGTCAACAATTTTAATGAAAACATCTAATCACATGTTTAGGTGCTGTACCATGTGAAGTGGGGTGTTGGAAAAGTTCCAGGAGGACAGCATGAGTGTCCACATAAATAACATTTGCATCTGAAAGATCTTTTCTTGTTTGTGCCAATGCATCTTTAAGCATATTGTTATAGTCCACAACTGCATTGTTGTATGATATCAAGCAACCATACTCATCAATATCAGAACTTTCATGAGGGAGCTTCACCAAAAATGCTGGGTAACATCCAATTGGTGCAAGGTTAAGTACCAAAAATGTTCTTCCCCCTAATCCATAGATTTCCTGGTGAAAGAAATATCAATTAAATCAACATGGGATTTAGACATTTCACACTAGCTATCTTGTTATAAAAACAACTAATTATGCTTGAAAAGGTTAAGACCCTATTAAATCAACATGTGATTTAGTTTATTTATGTAAAATACTATTCATAACAAATAAAAATGACTCCTGATCCAAATTAAATCTCGAAAGCTAGATCATGAGGTAACCAAGTTCCCAATCCATAATAGATGTAGGAAACCCAACAGCTCCAATATGCTTAGCATAGCGGTCAATGAAGTGAGTTGAAAATTCTGAGTTTTTCGATTCAAAACTCAACAGAGACAAAAAAAAACACTAGGTGATTCTTCTCATCTATTCTAGCTTTGGTGGATAGAGTTACCTGATACCTGTTACTAATAGAATTTATTGGGGTGCATGAAAGCTAGGGCAAACACCGGGTAAACCACGATTTGAGTTGGTTATAAGGTTTGATAACGTGAACTTTGAGTCAAACTCTCGTGAGGTGAGTATTGTCCAAGACCAAATAGTAACCAATGATGTATGGAACTCAACAATTTCTATATTGAAACTAATTAACTTTACTTCTTCATTGTTTTCATTTTACCATTAATAAAAAGTTGTTATTGACACACAAATATTATAACATGTTTAAGACAGAAACTTCAAAACTCAGTAGAGAATCAAATTAAGTCATATAAATTGAGACAAAACATATATTAATTCTAATGTTATTATTACCTTGATAGTGCTAGCAATTTGAGAAACTACTTGAGGTAAGTATTCCTTCACTCCACCTATTCCTTTACTTCCCAACTCACCAGTGAAGTCATTCTGACCTATATAGAATGTATAAAGAGATTTCCCAAATATGTCTGAGGGAGGCAGATTAGTATTACCTGAAAATTAAGAAAAACAATATAAAAAGATTATGAAAAAAATAAAAAATGGAATACTAATAAAAAGTATAGTACAATATTTATTTTACCTTTACTCTGAAATTCATCAATTTTAGTCTTAAATAGCTTCAACTGTTGGAGTTGAATTCCTAGATAAAAAGGGCTAACACCTGACACAAATAATGATGTTTGTGGCATGAGTACTGTGGATGCTGATGTTGCAAAGTTGGCACCATGTCTGAAATCAGATCCAATTGATTGCAAATATGGACTCAAATATGGCAAACCTAATCCTTGAGCTGCACATCAAACAACACTATTATTTAATTTATAGCAATATTAGTAACCTAAGCAGGGTTCAAGGAAAGGCCGCATATAACTCATATTCAAGTAAGGGTACATAAGAAATGTTCAAGCAGAGTTTGGGAAAGACCGCACACAAGTCATGTTCAAGCAGGGTAATAAGAGCGTAAATTGATTAAGTCAGAAATTTTGTTAAGGATTGTCAAGATCTGATGTACGGGCCTACTTAATATAACATCAATAATTGATTTCACAGCTCGAACTTATGACATATAGATTACATAAAGATAGTTTTATATTGTTTCCTAAAGACGTAATAACATAAATATGTTCTTTAACTTGGATTCAATGGACATTTATGCCCTTCAACTTTTAGTGTGTACAATTAGGCATACCGAAACTTGTATAAAATTGAACAAATAGACATATACGTCCTACGTGACATAATACATGTTAATTCTGCTACATAGGGCATAAAATTGTCATGTATGACCTCACATAGAATGAATCAGGCTATTGTTCAATTTTATATAAGGTTAAATGCTTACTTATGCACACCTAAAATTAGAAGACATAAATATCAGTCGATACCAAATTAAATAACATATTTATGTCTAAATTTCTGCTTCCCTATATATAACGTTACGAGAAAAAAGACAAAAGAGAGTCACAGACTTTATCTCATTAGTAATTTCTACTAGTAGGACAAAGAAAGGTAAACCTATGGACAAAACAAAAAATAATTACACCTTTACATGGACCAACTACATTGCTTTTTACAGCTAAGTTTTTTTTTCCCCCAGTCTTGTAATTATAAAACTCCTGTCTAAAAACCAATATGTTTTCTTGTCATTTAGAGATTAATAACAAAAAGATGACATTGGTGTTCCGAGTTTGAATCGTGAAAGTAATCATTAATATTTATATTATGGTTTTCTTCATTTGTGACCTTCTCCTAGCCCTACATAAACGTATGATGATTTGTGCATCAAACTGCTTTTTATTTCATCTAAAAAAAAGAAAATCTTATAGCAATTGTAGAATTGTTTATGTCTGATTTATAGGTCATGAAAACGAGCAAGCAGCCACTAACCCTTACATTATACTTCCTTTGTCCCACTTTGTATGCTGAAGTTTGACTTCATGATATCGAGTTTGAGAAAGAACAAAAAAAACTTCGAAAACTTGTGGTATAAAATAAATGATAGATTTTTTGTAGAATTAGAGATTATTTAATTAAAGATAAAAAAGACATTTTAAAATTAAAAAATTACTAAATACAAAAATATATCAATCTATTTCAGGCTCAATAAAAAAAAAAAAAAAGCAAGTTACATAAATTGATACATAAAAAAAATAAATTGTTTGCATCAAAATTTAAGCCTCGGGGTGCGATCCTTCCAAAATGATTTGTGCACATCTGTGCCCTTTAATTAATATACCCCATCATTTTTTAAAAAAATATACACTATAAATTGCTCAAAGGATATCTACAAGTATACTTTTTTTTTAAAAATGTGGACTTTGTAGTGTCGAAAATAAGATAAGTTATCTACTAATCGATAAAGATGATACAAAAAATACTTTGATCAACCAAACACAAAAAAAAATCTCTTAAAAAAATACATCTTTTCTTATACCAGATACATTTTTTTTATCAAATATGGTTTGAGTACTTAACACTATTTACAAAAGAAATAACGATTTTTGTAACATAATTATTATCGTAAATATATCAAAATCGTATTTCATTAATTATAAAACTTTTGAAATTTGTGATACTTTAAAAATCACTTCTCAAAGAGCAAAAATACAAAGTCTAAACCAAAATACTTTCCAACTATAAAAGTGTTTTCGTTCCATTTTAAACGATCTAATAAAAAAAATAGCATAACAATCAAATCAATACTTATAGTAAGATCCCATCGAACAAAATGAATACAACAACAAACTCAATAAAATTTCACAAATTGAGTCTGAAAAAGTATAATATTCGCAGATTTTACTCCTACCTCATGCAAATAAGGAGTTTGTTTCGAAAGACCCTCGATTCAAATATAAATAAAATTAGATAAAACCATACCAAGAAAATCCACAATGACTCTTCCATCACTTGCCCTTCCAGTTGGTCTTTTAAAATAAGTCATTCCATAAGGAGGCCCTTGAGATGGAAATGCAGCATTAAATCCACCAGTATCACTATTTGAATCTCCAAAATTAAAAATTGCTTCAAATGCACATTTGCTTTCCACCAAATTATTACAAGTTGTTATAATAATAATAATTAAAATAAACCAAACCACAATTGATGAAAACCAACAACTCATCATTTTTTCTATTGTTTTTTTCCTCTCAAAAACAAAAAGTACTATAGTATAAAGTAATGGATTATGTTGAGACATTTTTTTTCCATTTTATAGAAAGGAAAGCCAATGCATGTGAACAACATCAATTGCTGACGCAATAAATTATTGTATGTACAAACAAATACTGTTACTAATACTTATAAAATTTATATCGTAATCGATTCAAGTGACGATTCAAAATTTTCATCTAAAGAATTTAAAAAATAAATATATAAAATATAATGTATCTAGTTCATATGAATCAATCTTGGATATTAGGGGTGCAATTTGAATGTCTAGACTCTAGACTGTTGAGCTAACCTTTTAATTTGCAGATTGTTTACGAATTTCAAATTCTTTTATATATATATATATACCTTTTTTTTGCATATATATATATATATATATATATATATATATATATATATACACACACCAGAGTGCAAGAAGCAGATTCAACAGAATTCAATAATTTAAAAAAGTTGGCATAATGCATATACATAACTTTTAACTTGGCCTCATTTCACATTTATATCCTCCAACTTTTGGTGTGCACAAATAGACACTTAAACTTGTATAAAGTTGAACAAGTTGACACATTAGTCCTATGTGATACAATACACATACGACGCCACCTAGGATGCAAATTACCATTTAGGATGTCACATAGGACGTGCACGTGTGTGTCTATTTTGTTCAAATTTACACAAGTTTAAGTGTCTCCTTGTGCACACTCAAAATTGAAGGACATAAATATAAAATGAGACAAAGTTAAAGGACATATTTATGTATTATGCCTTAAAAATTTATTTAATACGTACAACTTATTAGTTTCAAACCCAAATAATTCAACGAGACTAAATTTATGAACTCATAAATTTTAAATTCTGACTCATATATGTACTAGAAAGTGTTGTATCTCTTGTTCTTTGCTTCCTAGTTCCTACCAGTTCATTTACATGATTAAGAACAAAAAAAGAACAACTGTATCCTTTGAGGTTGGGGGGAAAGAACTCATCATTAACTTGGAAAATGCAATAAAGTAACATATGTACAAAATTGTATTCTTTGGATTTAGTTAAAAAGAAGAGGCAAATATGAACATTTTTCTGAACTGTTGGCAAGCACAAGTTAGCTAGCAAGAAACAATGATGATAAACTCATGCACAACAAACAACTATATATATAACGTATTCAATATAATTCCGTAAGTGAAGTTTGAAAAAATAGAACAGATAAATGTAAGGAGTCTGTTCGTAATATTACAGTTATACAAGTCCAATATTATTTAGTTAATACATCTACAACTATTTGTGTGATGAAGATCTATTATTAGTATATTTCGTATTCAATCTATATAACATAGAGTTCAAACAGTCACATATACAAATTGATATAAATAAATAAAAAAATTAAACATATTTGTTGTACTAAAATATACAACGAATGATATACAATTTATATATAATATGGAGTTCAAAATGTATATGAGTGAACGAAAAATTAATTCATTATACGCATTTGTTTACTTAAAATATACAATGACTTGTATACAATCTATATAATATAGAGTTCAAACTGTAATAAATACAAACTAATATAAGTAAACGAAAAAATTATACAATTATGAACATTTGTTGATTTAAAATATACAAGGAATTGTATACAATCTATATGATATGGAGTGACATATACAAACTACGATAAGTCAAATGAAAAAATTTTCAATTATATATACATATTTGATGACTTAAAATATACTGACTTATATACAAACTACACATTATACAATATGCTCAGACACATAAATATACACAAACAGACTTAATCTAAAATTTGATACTAATTATACACATATACAAATGATTTTCAACCAAAACACTTCATATAAAATGCTAAGACGCTCAAAACTATTTTAAACTTATAAATAACTATACAATTCAAACAAATATTCGTAGTGAATAACATAATTTTGCAAATTAAACACGAATTAATCAATTAATATATGAAAAGTCATGAAAATATACAACTCGTAATGATAGATTGATGACAATCCAACAAAAAATCAATGAATTCCGTTTTAATTCTGAAGAAGTTTCGATATAATGAATGTTGTGTTTCACCAAGAAGAAGTCTTTGGTGAAGTATTCTAATTAAACTAAATAACTTTTATTTAAGATATTATTTCCTTAATTGCTGCATAATTAGTCATATATAATTAAACAAGATTTTATATAATTATTTTATAAAAGGAAAAATTACATAGTTAAGCAAACTTATACTACTTAATTATCTAACATAGTTAATGTTTGTTTATATTACCACTCTCTGCCATCTAATTTCGGTAATTACGTTTTTTTATTCTCCTTATTTGTATAGCCGCGCATAACATTCTTTTTCTTATATACAAATGAGTCTATTCTCTCTTCAGTTTTTCTCCTTTTTTCCTCTCAATCAAAATTGAATTCAATCGTGATTTCAGATTTATAGGCAATTGTTACAGTTAAATTCTCTTTACATTTTTTTTGTGATTTCATCATTTTTATATTTGTATTTGTATATCACTGGAATTTCTTTCGATTTAAGATTTTCAAATTTGTATATCTACAGATGAAGAAGGTGAAATAGTTGAGGTAATTTGTATAAAATTATTTGTATAAACTTTTGAAGTTTGGATCTACAATATATTGTATATTTTCATACAAATTCATATTGTATATAAGAATTCAATTGTATATTTATGAAGTAAAAGAAAATCTCGATTTTGTTTTTAAATAAATAACATGTAACTATAGTTTTTTGTATTTATATTTGATTTGGGTAATCTGTACCGTAGTACGTTGTATAATAATATAATTGTATTATTATTTTTCAAATTATATAATATTATTTGTATAAACATTTAAAGCTCGGATTTACTATTGTATATTTTGTTGTTTTTAAATCTACACTTGAGGTTTGTTGTTCATATAAATTTATATATTTGTACACACATTTTCTCTTAAAGGTATCCCTTCGACAACGTAGTCAATGTAACAGTTGCATCATCCCATTTTTCAGAATGTTTTACCAAAATACAGATGTAAGACATTCCTGTATAGACAGAAATAACTCATGTAAACATATACAAACATGAATTCAAAAATATACAAAACACGTCAAACAGATAATTTTACGATAATAAATAATGTAAAATTATACATATACAAAATATACAAGTCCATAAGCAATTATACAAGTCCACAAACAAAATTTATGTCAATTATACAACTAAAAAAGTAATTAGTTAGCTTATACAAACAACTTTTCCACATAATTTACCCCCCAACAATCAATTATACAGATACAAACATTAATCCCTTCAAATCTTATTATACAAATACAAATACTAACTTATACGATTCTACAAATAATATAAAATTATACATATACAATACATACAAATCTATAAACAATAATTGATAAATATATTTATACAATTACGGACGAATTTGATTGTATAATTTACTATACATTTATGTACTCAAATTGCAGATATGAAGTCGTCTCTCTCGTTCAATTCACATACAACTGAAAACAATTTTCTCAATCAAAATCTAATTATCAATCGAGTAATTATACAATCATGGATAAAAATTAATTAATTCTCGATCTATTAGAATACAATTGCAAACACATGTTAGAATGAAACTTCAATTATCATTGAAGAATTTATACAATTACATATACAAATCAGTTTTACTGTTCTATTTTTTCAAGTTCCTTATCTACATGAACGAAAATAAAAAATACGAACCAATGCAAATAAAATATATGTTACTATCCAAGAAAAGTAAGTTATCGCCAAGGTTGGATCGGATGTACAGAGATGAAATCAATTGAATTTTACGTAGGAGATATAACTTGTAAAAAAATCTAACGAGCTAACATTCCGTGAAGTACGAATTTTATACTATTTTCTAGCCGAGATTGCCACTGTTAGCTTTCAAAAAATTGAATTCAATTTTGTATAAAACTTTGGAAAAAAAATTATACAGCGGAATGCCGAGCACCACTGTAGCAATTTAAGAATATAGTTAGGGTCAGTAATTATGAAAACTTTAACTAAGGAGAATAATTAATTTAATTATGATAGCTATATCTGAAAGTTTTCCTTTATAAAAAGGGTGAAATATATAAATCTGATTCCCATTGTTTAGGAGACCTACTATGTTTTCTATTATAACTATTTATGATTTTTTTTTTTAAAAAAAAAAAAAAGAGGAAAAATTACTTGGGATGGCAAACATCCCTATGTAATTATATAATAAGGGTTTAGTTTAATTTATTTACTTTCTATAATTATAGTTTTTTTTTTCTATAATTAATGGGGTCCACCATCAATTCCTAAACCAATCGTATAAAAATATTTTTTTTTTTTAATTTTGTATATAATTTTATACAAATCAATATTATCTCTCCCATTCATATTCCACCTTTTTCTCCTATAATTAACACTTCTATCCGATTTTGAATTTGAAATTGTCAAAAATTCAATTTCTCCCTCCCGAAATTGAATTCAACTTTCGCAGGTACCCCTAAATTTTAATCGTTTTCCATTTTTTTTATTTAACAATTGTATATGTATTGTGTTTCTTATGTTTTTTCATATTTTTTTGGTGAAATAATCGATTGTTCTTATTAGATCACAAATTCTTCAAAATCAGAATGAATGAATCATCTTCATCTATGAGGATACTAGTTGTATTCCATTGCATGTCAATTTTGTTGACAAATTATCCTCATTTTCAATGGGTTTAGCTCAAATTTTTGGGGTTGATGTAGGGTCTATAGTAAAATTCAAACAAGTTCAACATGAACAAACAATGGAAGAATTGAGATCAAAGAAAAAATATGACCCTACGGCAGTTCAAGAAGTTCTGAACAATGCCAAAGCTAGAAGCATTAAAATTATACAAGGAGGAAGAAAGAGGAAAGCAATAAACAATGATTCAGAGGAGAATGCATCTGAAATTGACGGATCTGAAGAACATCATAATTATGAGGTAGTGGCTTAAAACACAACTTTAGATACAATCTTTTTGTTACTTAGGTGTCAATATACAAAAAATTATTTGTTTAAGTAAATTCTGTATTCACGTAATTGTATATAGTATATTGCATGTTTAGTACACACATGTTTTAGTTATTTATATATATCTTCCATTATATATTTATATATTCCTTTAGTTATTGTATGTGTCTGCAGATTTGATTAGTTTATACATACTTTAAGTTATGTATAATGAATAATATACTAAGTTTTAATAGTGGTAGTAGTGGATTGTATATAAAAGGCTCCATATTATTTTTGTTTTTGTACTTTTATAAAAAGTAATTGTATTTAGTATGATTATAATTTGTATATTTCGGTAGTTATATATACAAAAAATTATTTGTTTAAGCAATTTTTGTATTCACGTAATTGTATATAGTATATTGCATGTTTAGTACACACATGCTTTAGTTATTTATATATATCTTTCATTATTTATTTGTATATTCCCATTTTTCATAATGCATAACCAAAATAGCCAATTAGGCCATAATCTGTACAATTTTCAAACAAAATTTTATTTCTATTACTCATAGAAATCAGATATACAATTAATACAACACTTTTATACAATCAGATTAATGACAAACTTATGTTTATACTGATCTTCTTTCTAATATACAAATACTACATAAAAAAAGAAGTATATAATTGTATCCTATGAATTTTATTTTTAAAAAATTTATATATTTTTTGAATCAGTTTTCAAAAGTAAAACACTTACGTTATGGATATATACAATTATCACCACACTAACGAACACACATACATCCAAATTTGTAAATCCAATACACCATTGTATAATTATTGCAATAATAAACATGAATTTTCATGTAATGAACGATTATCTGTATTCGATTACACTAATCTTCTTTCTAATATACAAATACTACATCAACAAAAAGTATATAATTGTATCCTACGAAATTTCTTCTTAAAAAATTTATATATTTTTGAAACCAGTTATCAAAAGAAAAACACTTATGATATCGCTATATACAATTATCACCACAATAACGAACGCACATACATCCAAATTTATAAATCCAATAGAACATTGTATAATTATTGCAATAATAAACATGAATTTTCATCCAATGAACGATTACCTGCATTCGATTATAAAGAAAAAAAATAGATGAACTGTTGTTTCATAAAACAATAGAAACAAGTTTATCTTGTGTTTCAATTGTTGTTTACTTCTTCTTCTTCTTTTTTGAATTTTTTTTTGAATGTGAATGTTTACCTTAAATTATGGACGTTTACCTTAAATTATGGCATTATCTAAATTTATTGTTAGCATATTTAAAGCTTCAGTTACAAACCACTTTTTCTAAAATAAAATTGTATAAATAAAAAACAAAAAAAACCTTATATACAAAATTAAAGATACCTAAAATAACTAAACTATACCCATAGAATATAATTAGGTAAACTATACTCATATAATGTGATTTAATCAATTAAGTTTGCCATATATGAATTTTTCCCTTTTGGTTATGCATTATGAAAAATGGGAATATACAAATAAATAATGAAAGATATATATAAATAACTAAAGCATGTGTGTACTAAACATGCAATATACTATATACAATTACGTGAATACAAAAATTGCTTAAACAAATAATTTTTTGTATATATAACTACCAAAATATACAAATTATAATCATACTAAATACAATTACTTTTTATAAAAGTACAAAAACAAAAATAATATGGAGCTTTTAATATACAATCCACTACTACCACTATCAAAACTTAGTATATTATTCATTATACATAACTTAAAGTATGTATAAACTAATCAAATCTGCAGACACATACAATAACTAAAGGAATATACAAATATATAATGGAAGATATATATAAATAACTAAAACATGTGTGTATTAAACATGCAATATACTATATACAATTACGTGAATACAGAATTTACTTAAACAAATAATTTTTTGTATATTGACACCTAAGTAACAAAAAGATTGTATCTAAAGTTGTGTTTTAAGCCACTACCTCATGATTATGATGTTCTTCAGATCCGTCAATTTCAGATGCATTCTCCTCTGAATCATTGTTTATTGCTTTCCTCTTTCTTCCTCCTTGTATAATTTTAATGCCTCTAGCTTTGGCATTGTTCAGAACTTCTTGAACTGCCGTAGGATCATATATTTTCTTTGATCTCAATTCTTCCATTGTTTGTTCATGTTGAACTTGTTTGAATTTTACTATAGACCCAACATCAACCCAAAAATTTTGAGCTAAACCCATTGAAAACGAGGATAAATTGTCAACAAAATTGTACGCGCAATGGAATACAACTAGTATCCTCATGATGAAGATGATTCATTCATTCTGATTTTGAAGAATTTGTGATCTAATAAGAACAATCGATTATTTCACCAAAAAAATATGAAAAAACATAAGAAACACAATACATATACAATTGTAAAAGAAAAAAAATGGAAAACGATTAAAATTTAGGGGTACCTGCGAAAGTTGAATTCAATTTCGGGAGGGAGGAATTGAATTTTTGACAATTTAAAATTCAAAATCGGATAGAAGTATTAATTATAGGAGAAAAAAGTGAAATATGAATAGGAGAGATAATATTGATTTGTATAAAATTATATACAAAATTAAAAAAAAAAAGTTTTTATACGATTGGTTTAGGAATAGGTGGTGGACCCCATTAATTATAGCAAAAAAAAACCCTATAATTATAGAAAGTAAATAAATTAAACTATACCCTTATTATGTAATTACTTAGGGATGTTTGTCATCCCATGTAATTTTCCCTGACCAAAATAGCCAATGAAGTCATTATCTATACAATTTTCAAATAAAATTTTATTTCTATCATTCACAGGAATCATATATACAATTAATACAACACTTTTATACAATCAGATTAATGACAAACTTATGTTTACACTGATCTTCTTTCTAATATACAAATACTACATCAAAAAAAAAGTATATAATTGTATTCTTACGAATTTTCTTCTTAAAATTTTTATATATTTTTGAAATCAGTTTTCAAAAGCAAAACACTTACGTTATGACTATATACAATTATCACCACACTAACGAACACACATACAATCAAATTTGTAAATTCAATATAACATTGTATAATTATTGCAATAATAAACATGAATTTTCATCTCATGAACGATTGCATGTATTCAATTACACTGATCTTTTTTCTAATATACAAATACTACATCAACAAAAAGTATATAATTGTATCCTACAAAATTTCATCTTAAAAAAATTATCATTTTTGAAACCAGTTTTCAAAAGAAAAACACTTACGACATGGCTATATACAATTATTACCACAATAACGAAAGCACATACATTTAAATTTGTAAATCCAATAGAACATTGTATAATTATTGCAATAATAAACATGAATTTTCATCGAATGAACGATTACCTGTATTCGATTATAAAGAAAAACAAAAAAATGGATGAACTGCTGTTTCATAAAACAGCAGAAAAACAAGTTTATCTTGTGTTTCAATTGCTGTATACTTCTTCTTCTATTTTTGAAAAAAAAAATGAATTTGAATTTTTACCTTAAATTATGGATATTTACCTTAAATTATGGCATTATCTAAATTTATTGTTAGCATATTTAAAGCTTCAGTTACAAACCACTTTTTCTAAAATATAATTGTATAAATAAAAAACAAAAGAAACCTTAACTAAACTATACCCATAAAATATAATTAGGTAAACTATATCCATATATTGTTATTTAATCAATTAAGTTTGCCATATATGAAATTTTTTAGGAAAAAAAAAACATGAGCATTTGTGTGAATGACCCTACCAATTTTGGTTGGTTCTGAATGAAATTTATGAACTGGACCTAGCATCTTGAAATTCATCTGGCTTTACTGTTGAGTACGAGTATCCTTTCGGCCCAATTGGTTAATGGAAAGAGCCTAATGCTTTTTTTTTTTAAAAAAAAATATTTAAAAATAACAAAAGTAAAAATCATATTACGCTTTAAAATTACATTTTTGTTATTTGTGTCATATTCTGAAGCATCTGATTTGTATTTATCCAGCGATTTTTATAAAAATTACGGTAATTTGTATAAAAATTGAGTATGCCTATATATATACACACATGTGATGTGATTTTTTAAAGTTACTGATGAGTCCACAACAGACTCGGGACTAAAATTAAATTGATTTCATTAAAGATAACACTCTTAATAAGAATTTTGATTAAGCACGCAACAGTCTACTAGTACATCGCAGTTCATATTGGTCAGCTATTTATTCACTTTTTTTCCCATTTCAAATCAAATGCATAATTGGGGGATTCGAAATGAAATATCCAATCAGCTTAAATTTTCAATATGTTAAAGTAATTTGCCGAAAACAGACCACGTCACACAAAACCAGATCACGCTCTTCAATTTTAGTTTAAAAACAAGAAATAAATTATTTTTCGTGTTTCCATTTTTATCATTTGAGAGTTAAATAATTAAAAGTTGATAAAATATTTATTCATGAATTTTTTTGTTTTTTTTCTATATTTATAAACTAGATAAAAAATATTACAAGTCATAATAATTAATAAACTTGTTTGAATCTCAAAATGTAAAAATATTAAATAAATTAGAATAAAGAGAGTATTAGATTTATAATAAAATGTTAAGGTGTGGATAAATAAAAATGAGCGGAGAAAATAAATAATTAAATAATTTTGTCCAATAAAAAACTCGACACCACGCCAGAGACACGTAAACCATGTAGGCAAATGACAGGTCAGAGATAAAAAGTGACGTAGTTAATTTATTTAAAAATAAAATATACGAATTTCAAAATCGCCAGCAAATAAGCTGATTTTAGATACGTACACGTGTTTGGTGACGTGGATCTACATCTCTTCCTTTTCTTTCTTCTTCAACAAATCACTCTCTTTCTCTCTCTACTCTCTCTCTCTCTTCTTATCTCTGCTCTTTTTTTTTCTTATATATATATATTTGAAATTTATTTTTCTCTTTAGACAAAGAGAAAGTAATACAAAATGCAGAAAGTTTGAGACAGAAACTGCAAAATTCCATCAATTAAATCTTAATTTAAGGTATGTTCAAATTTAGATTTATGATTTTTGGGAAAAGTTTTGGATTATGAAGCTGAATTTAAGTTTGATCTCTCTTAAAAAAAACAAGAGATTTGAGACCTAGAATACTTGAGCTATTAGAAATGGTATAAAATTACCTTCCGTCAACATAATAGTTCAGAAATACCCCTAACGTCTACCTTTATTTTGGGGTATTTCAAAGATAATAGGGTTGATCGATGGTAATTTTATACCATTTTCAATAGTTAAAACGATATGTTATGCTCTTTTTTGTTCTTATAATAATGCATAGAAATTAAAAAAAAATTGTTATGTTTTATTCTTCCTTTGTTTGAATATTGATATTTTCTAGTGGTAATTTAGGTAGGTTGAGGAGGACTAGATGGTCATTTCATCCTATGTAATTCTATACTCATTTTTTTTTTTGTAAAGTTCGTCTCTTCACTTGGTTTTATGTTAGGACTATGAGTGGACGATTATGCCCCTGTAAGAAAATGAGTTTATTTTAAAGGACAGTGCATCAAGAGAGAATGACTCAGTGTGATGATAAAGAATTAATATCTTGAAGGTTTGAAAAACATAAGAGTAAAAACTTATACTGACAGGGATGGATGCAATCACTTAAATTCTGTGTTAAAATTTAGGTGTCATTTGGTAGGTGTATAAGAATAATCCTGATTCCTGAATTAGTAATTTTGGTATTAGTTATGCTTCTGTTAGTTGTCTTCCGATTATTTCTTATGCAGTATTTGGTCTGGCGTAGTAGAAGTAATATGCATGACATAATTTCTAGTAAAGAATAACTTGTTTTAAAAAATACCATTTACAAGTACGGTGTAAAGGAGGTGGAAAATGTTTTTAAGGGTTTGCATTTCAATATTATGGATTTTCATGCATTAGTTATTTGTAGCATAAATACCAAGTAGTGTGTTAGTTATACATAGATTGAAAAAGTGTATTCAATAAGGTATTTGGTATTTATTAAGTTAAATGCATGTATTATATTTTCTAATAGACTGTACCGAACGATCCCTTAGAAGTTTGGGCTATAGAAACTATTTCGTAAAGTGTCTATCTTTGAAGATGTTACATAGTATATATTTGCCTTTTAGAGTAATTGAGATTCTTTAGCTAAATATTAGCTATTTAATGTGCTATGCATTGTACTGGAATATATAAGGATGGATGAAACATATTTGCTTCTCTGCTTTGGATGGTTTTGTTGTTGCGCATTGTTTGACAGGGCTTTGTTTTATGCAGTTGGCATAATAATCTTGGTTAGCATACCTCCAACAACTACTACGCCCAAGTCCCAAACAAGTTGTTATATTGTTAGTACCTCTTAAAGGAAATAATCATCTCAGCAGTGAATTAGTAGAGTGTCTAGTTGCTTTCTGACACATGGGAAATATTGAGGACAGGAAGTCTTCTACGTCTGAGAAATCATTTTCGACAGCACCGGTAAGCAAATACAGAATTGTGTATTGTTTATTATGTGTAGAGTGCTTGATATTGTTCTCTCTGTCGCTCGTGTCTTTAAATGTCCTCGATGTTAGTTTCCTCTTTTAGTATTATCTTTTCTTTGAAATTCATCCCTGTAAATGTCTTCATGTATTGACAGGATCAAAGCAGTTTTCATGTGTATCCTGATTGGGCTGCTATGCAGGTTAATCATTTTCCGCCATGTTGTTAGATATTATTAACATAGGTCTAGTGGTTATTGACATTTTTATGTAAATTGCTAAATCTTCAGGCATATTATGGTCATCGAGTAGTTGTACCTCCATATGTTAGTTCTGCTGTTGCACCTGGTCATGCTCCTCATCCTTATATGTGGGGCCCGCTACCGGTACTTTCCGGGCTGAACTTTTCTTTTATATTCTTGCAAGTTGTTTAATTAAAGTGCTAGGGAATAGTTTATCTGGCTTTGCCTACACGAGGTCTAACTAGAATTCTCCTTTTTTAGCCTATGTTGCCACCTTATGGCACACCATATGCAGGAGTCTATGCACATGGTGGTGTTTATCCGCACCCTGGAGTTCCTATTGTGAGTCCCCATTCTAGCATCTCCATTCTTTTTCTTTCCTGAAATCAAGAGTGCTTTCTGATAATTGTGCTTTCTAAAGTTCTCTACATGTAATATCAGAATAAGCCACTGGAAACAGCAGAACCAATGCTGGTGGCTTTCATCTTAACTGAACCCTGTGAGCAGCTTTCGCCTCGGTTATTACCTAACGAGAAAAAGCCGATGCAAAAGTAGTCCTTTACGCTAGGAAATGCCAGAGAGACTGACCTCTGCTAACTAGTTTTGTTCACAGTTTGCTAGGCCATCACATTTAGTTTAGATTATAGGGCATTGATCAACAGCTTTAACGAGCTAGGTCCACTAATTTCTTAAAGGAACTGAGAAAAGTAACTACTGAGGAAGAAGGGAAGGTTATGACTATGTTAACAATAAATGGTGTGTGAAAAACAAACAGTTAACCGATTTAGGAATTATGCCCTTCAATCGGCCATAAAATGATTTCCAGTATCTACCTTATCAGGATTTATGAGTGTACTTCTCAGCTGTTGGTAAAAAAAATGTTGTATTTGTTGTGTTTCTTAGTATGATGGAAAAGGTTATTTTTATTATAAATTCGGTGAATATTTACGGATTGGCTCAAGCTAACGGTGATCATTGATAGAGGGTAGTCATATCAAAACTTGATCCGCCTTTACAAGTTCAACAAAGTGGGGTCTGTGGAGGGTAGAGTGTACACAGGTCTTACCCCTATTCGTGGAGGTAGAGAGGTTATTTCCGAAAGATCCTCGGCTCAAGTGAAGGAAAACAAAGTAGTAATGAAAATGAAAAACGACAGTGAAGAAAAAATACAACTAATAGGAAAGCAGTAAAGAGCATGAAGTACCAAACAACAAAATAGTACGTTCACCTAAACATAATAAACAACGGATAGCAAAGCATATGACTGTATATTTTTGTAGAGTTACTGTAATGTATGCCTCTAGTGACAAAAGTTGTGGCTGAAACATACGAACATGCCCATTTATAGATTATTTTTCTGATTTCAGGTGTCCCGTCCTCAGGCGCATGGAATGACATCATCTCATGTTGTTAGCCAAACCGAGGTATATGTTACTTTTAGTTCTTTGACTTCTTTCAGTGTTTATGAACTTATTTGCTTCTGGAAAATGCCCGAACTACAAGATTATGTTCCCTTTAAGCTCAATGTAGTATTCTGGTACCTAATAGTGGGATTGAAGCTAAATCAGTTTACATTGTGTAGAATACTGCTTCTTTGAGTATGGATACTTCTGCTAAGTCTTTGGGGAACTCTGATCAAGGCTTGACGAGTCAGTCAAAAAGGTTTAATGGGCTTGGAATCTCAATAGGGAATCACAGTGTTGACAATGGTGCTGGCACTGACCATGGACCTTCGCAGAGGTTCGTGTAAAACCAGTTCATGCTTGTGATCATATGTTGTTTAAGAAACATAAGCGACTCAGTTGTAGATACTCTCTTCATTTCAATTTGTTTGTCTGGTTTTGACTTGGCACGAAGTTTAATAAAGTAAACAAGATTGTATCTTGTGGTCTTAAACTAAATATAAGTACAATGTACCAAAATATCTTTTAATCTTGTTGTCTTAAAATATGCTATGTGGACAGTCGATATTAATGACATTCCATTTGAAACAGCTAAAATGGGAAGTAAGACAAACAAATTGAAACGGAAGGAGTAGAATACCTGCAATTAGTGGTCCTTATGTTCTGGAGACCACTCTTTAATCCTGTTAAAGATATTGAGTATTGACTGATTGTTAGTTTCGTGCCATGACAGTGGGCAAACTGAAGGCTCAAGTGACGGAAGTAACATACACACAGCAGAGGTGTGATCCGAGATCTCTAAATCTGTTTGTCTTAATTTTTTTATTTTTTCTTTATTTGTATTTGCTAATAAGGTTAGTGTTGCTGATACTTTCTCCTCATGCTCTAGGTGGGTGAGCACAGTAAGAAAAGAAGCCGCGAGTCAACTCCTAATAACTGTAAGAGTTTAGTCTCTTTCTCACTTCCTATTCAAATTTCAATAGTTATAGGATTTGCATATTTGTGAACTCTGCAGTTTCTCCAGATTGAACTTCAAGGGTTTTTTCTTTAAGTCAATTCTAATTTCCACTTCCATATTTGTTGACGTTAGTGTCAACCGTCCAGTGTTGTAAGGTCATGAGCTTAAGACTTTTGAGGGTGGTGTCAGGTACATGCAACAAAAGAAATTGTGTTAATTTCTTAATGGCATGATACATAATAGACGCTTTAACTTTGCCTCACTTGGCAATTAAACACTCCAACTTTGGGTAAGCACGTGTAGACACCTCAACTCGTCTCCATTGTGTTAGTGGAACACTCCAACTCATCGAGACATCTCCAAAGTTTATGTGTCATTTCAGCATCGGGTGTCCATGATGGGGACGAGTTGGAGTGTTTAGTTGTCAATTGGGATCAAGTTGAAGTGTCACAATGTGCACTCTCAAAGTTGGAGTGCTTACTTGCCAGTTGAAGTCAAGTTTGGGTGTCGGTTTATGTATTATGCCTTGCTTAAATAGATAAATCACTCTTGAAGCTTGTGATATTGCAGCTTCAACCTTTAAAGGAAATGCTCGAAGTGGGTACATTACAGCCGTCTGTACTCTATACCTATAAACTTAGTTTTCAATCTACTCCTGGTTCTTTTGTCAAAATTTCTCTATTATTATTGAAATACATGACTATATTACTGGTAAAAGAGTTGGACTATATGGTTTGCCTTTCTTTTACCCGTCATTAAATGTGTAGGGTCTTTGTCATTCTTTTTCCTGGGCACTGTAATAATTAGAAGTATCAGTTTCTCAAACTTGGTACACTTGATTGCTTCAACATTATTACTCGATGATGCATTTACTAGAGGGTATACAAAAGTGAGAAAAGTCGAGCCTGAAAGTAGTTTGCCTGATTTTTTATTTTCAAAATCTATTGAAGCTGGCGACGGAAAAAGTCAAAGACTGTGCAGTCCACAACGTACTAGGGAAGTAAATGGGGCCTCAGAGAATGGAATTGGTATAGCTGTTAATCCTGGTATTATAGCAGAAAAGTTAGCGGGAACAACATTTTCTTCGATTTTGACTACTACTCCACTAGTAAAATCTAGTCCAACTTCACAAATCAGTCCTGCAATGCCGGGTGAAGTCTGGTTACAGGTATATGCATGTATCAGAAGAACTATTCTTTTACTTATTTTGACGTGATGTTGGGTGTCTGCAATGTTTGTTTTAGTGTATGAACTTGACGAGAACTCTGTTTATTATGTGAAATCTAAGTTTCTAATTGTTGAATGCATCTATATATTCAGAATGAACGTGAGCTGAAGCGGGAGAAGAGGAAGCAGTCTAATCGAGAATCTGCAAGGAGATCAAGGTTGAGAAAGCAGGTAAGGTGGAAATGTGCACATTATTGAATATTTAGATACTGATTTAGTCTTAATATATAGACTATATTTAATTTACTGTTTGCAGATATTATTTCTGATAAACAATACTTTTTTTTCACCCCTCCTCCCTCCAGGCGGAAGCTGAAGAATTGACAGTGCGGGTTCAATCTTTAACCTCTAAAAATTTGGCACTCAGATCAGAAATAAACAAATTCACCGAAAACTCTGAGAAACTAAAGTTTGAAAATGCTGCTTTAATGGTATGAGTTCGTCCCTCGGTTATATAGTCTTATGTATTTTCGTTATCTGGGCTTTACGAAGTATATGTCTTGATTGTACAGGAAAGACTAAAAAACAAGCAAGGACAAGCAAAAGAGGTAACTTTAGGTATGATTGATGATAAGAGGCTGAAGCCTGTTAGCACAGCAGACCTACTAGCAAGAGTCAACAATAACAATGGTTCATTCAATAGAACCAACGAAGACGGTGAAGTTCATGATAGTACCTCTGGAGCAAAGCTTCATCAACTCCTTGATGCTAGTTCCAGGACTGATCATGTTGTGGCTGCTAGATGATCATAATATTCATGACCATGGCGATGTGGTGCCTAAGTATCAGAAATTTGACAGTACAGAAGATCTTAAGAAATTCTAATTTCGTCTAGTTGTAATTTATCCATAGATGAAGCTGAGGAGTGTTTTTTTTTTGTCCCTTCACTTCAGAGTGCCATGTTGCATGATTGTCTTGTGTAAACTAGAAACTTGACTGATTGATAAGAGTTTGGTTTGGATATGTATGGAGCAGTCAACAAGTGATCTTTGTGATGTGCTGGGTGTTTGTTTGTCCATTATAGAGGTGATTAGTTGACTAAAGTTTAAGTTAAGCCTTAGCTGGCTAGTGCTATGATGAAATCCTTCATCTTGAAGAACTTTGGCGTCTTGAATTTAACGAGTCTCAGGTTTGAGTCTCCTGGATATGGAGTTGCTTTTGTTATATAGTACTTTATTCTGATGCGAATTTGGATTTAGTCGAGTTTCAATGTAGATAGAGATGGCATGATATAAGTTAGGTGTAAGATAATTTTGTATTGGGTTAATTTTAACTCAATCCAATATAACATATTTTATATTGTACATGTTGAGTGTATTTTCTACTATTATATAGTAGCAAATTCTTTGCTTCATTTGTAAGTAGATTCTTGGTGCTTGCTTTCGTTGTTTTTTTTAGAAAAAAATTAATAATATTATCTCCGTTTAATTTTTGGCATTTGCTCCTTCAATAAAATATCTTGGTACTGATAAAACTGAATATGGGCAGAAAATAGTATTTTTATTAATGAAGACAGCAAGGTATTAAATTGAGTTATAAGGAAAATAATAAGATTTCTAAAAGAACTGAACTAAATTAATCTAAATATATAATAATTGTTGAATTAGTAACGCGATCCTAATATAATTAAACTATTGATCTTAATACGATTAAGCTATCGAGTGATGTCCTAACGCCAGATGTTCTAATAGTACTTTGGTTATTCATGGTAAACTATGAATGCTTTGTTTCTTAAATCTCGGTCAATCTTTGATATTTGTTTTCTCAACTTCGATTTAAGGTTTCTCGTCAACTAATGTTGATCAGTAAAACTAAACAATAATATGAGTTGTTTAGTAAGGTGTATAAGTATAATATTGTGTAGAGCGTGTATTGATAATATTTGCATTAGTAATGCTTGTAATAGTAATGTTTGCATTAATTATGCAAAGATTATTTCTTCTGATTCAGTATATTAAAAGTAATATGTATTGCATAATTTCTTTAATTGTAATATTGGCGAACAATATCTTAAATGGAAATACAACCTCAACAAATCGCACATCTAGGGATTAGTACACCTTTGCAGAAATTGGGTCAAAACTCAAAACACCGGTGACAGTGATGGGATAATGAGAAACCAAGATAGACAAACGGGGTAGATTTTGATTCAAGTTTATTTTTGCGTGTATGGTTCAAGCCATGGATAGCATAAACAATCAAAGTTCGTAAGAAATTATAATCAGGTGATTTTCGAAGTAATCTTTCGAATGAGGATTGATTATCTAGGTGAGAAGTTGAAGACGATTAATAAGATAGACAGTGTGATGGCATGCAAAAGACCAGAATTTGGGTGGGAGTGACGCCTCATGTAAGAGTGTTCTTGCAGTTTCGAAGATATGACGATGTCTTCGTTTTACAAGTGCAACTTGTTGGGGTGGAGAGGTGTTGAATGTCGTGAAGTCAAAGATAGGAGTCAATCCTTTTATACTCACCTCCGCCATGAATATACAATGATAAAATTTTGGTGTCAAAATGTTTTTACATCATAGGACGAAAATTTTGAAAGATCTGTTTGACTTTACTTTTCTTTGTTAGTGTGTAGAGCCAAGTGTACTTCGTATATTGTTCAACAAAAATACAATAACACAACTTCTTGTCAAGAGATAAGATTGGCGATGACCCCATACATCACTAAAAATAATTTGAAGTGGTTTGAGCTAGATAATTAAAATTGGATAAAAGAATGTGGATGAGCTTTATTAGATAAGCAAGAATTATATTGAAAGTTTTTGTCTCGCTCATGAAACGGTAGCGAGAATTTATTTAAAATAAACCTAAGAACTCGAGAGTGAGGATATTCAAGACATTGGTGTCAAGTAGTAAGAGGACTGAATGTGGAGATAATGTGAGCTTGGGGATGTGAGACAGGTCACTCATACAGTCCATTGTTTGTCCGACCGTGTACCAATGGATTCCACGTTTGTAGATCCTTCACAACAAAGTTAAAAGAAAAAATTTAATAGACTTAAGATTGTCTTGATAAAATTTAGAAATCAAAAGAAGCTTGTATTTGATGAAAGGTGCACACGAGTGTGGGTTAGCTTAAATATATTATTTGATGCATTTAATTTAGTAGAACCAGTGTGAGAGATATAAATTTTGTTACCATTACCCATGGAGACATCCTCGTTACCGTGATATGGCTGTAGGTTGTGCGACTCTGTTGTGATGTGATGGGTGGTTCCTGAGTCAACTATTCAGGGGTTGGTGTCCTTCGTAAACCCAGTGGCGTAGTTGACTTTCGCTTCAAAGAGATTATGAGACTTTGAGTGACAAACATTGACAGTGTGTCCAATTCTATTACATAGTGGACATCGAGTAACACCGTTTGGATTGGAATTGAACTGCCATTGTGGTGGAGTGGTTGGACACAAATTTTGGCGCCATTGTTGAGACTTGTTGGTTTTGTCTATGATTGTTGCGATTATTGGAGTTGAATTTGGTAGGAGTTGCAATTGCAACAGTGATGGTACTGGGTAGTTCCTTAGCATCCTCGTGGCGAAGGAAGAGGTCAAAGTCCAGTAGATTTTCAAACAGTTCCTCATAGGAAATAGTCGTATCGCGTGCACGAATGGCAGTAGAGATCTCATGAAATTTAGGACTCGGACCACTGAGTATTTTGATGAAAGCAATGGCTAACTCATTTGAAAAGAACCGAATAGTGTGAAGATATTCAGTAATGGAGCGAGAGTCCTTAGTGACACGGGCAAGCTGATCACGAAAATTGAAGACTCAGGTTTGAGATTTCTTCGCATAAGTGGTATACAAAGCATCCCAAGCTGATTTAGCCGAGTCAACGATAACAACAGTAGAGGCAATATCGGGTTCTACAAAAGGCATGTTTAGGATATATATTTGTGTCAAGAGTAATTGTGTGATTGGGGGACCAAATGGTTCCATCGAGATGTCCAAAGAGGTTGTACCATACATAAGCATGGAAAATTGGGCTTTCTAGGTAATGAAGTTGTGAACACCACTTAGTTTGATAGGTAATTGGAATGTAAGATTGAATTGAATGATAATATTAATACCCGTCGTGTTATCAGCATTGAAAACTCTGGGATTGTTGCCATTATTGTTACTTAAAATTGGTCATTGTTTCTGTTTCGCGCAAGGAAGAATTTTTTTTTACTCGTTAGAGTGTGAAGAACTCTGATACCATATAAAGACTGAATGTAGGTTGAAAAGAGTAATACAGGCAGTAAGGTATTAAAGAGAGTTACAGGAAAAATAATAAGACTCCTAAATGAACTGAACTAAATTAATCTAAATAAATAATAACTGTTGAATTAGTAACGCAATCCTACTACGACTAAACTACTGATCCTAATACGACTAAGCTACTGAGTGATTCCCTAACACTAAATGTTCTAAAAGTACTTTGGTTATTCTTGGTAAACTATAAATGCTTTGTTCCTTATTCTTGGTCAATCTTGATATTTGTTTCCTCAAAACAAACTTTGATTCAAGGTTTCTCGTCAACTAATGTCGATCTATAAAACTAAATAATATTATGAGTCATTTAGTAGAGTTTATAAGAAAAATATTGTATAGATTGTGTAGTGATAATATTTTGTATTAGTAATGATTGTAGTAGTAATGTTTGCATTAATTATGCAAAGATTATTTCTTTTGATTCGGTATATTAAAAGTAATATCCATTGCATAATTTTTTAAAAAAAATATAGATACCCTCCATAAATATAATGGAGAAGATGTAAAAAAATGTTTTAAGATGCAATTAATACTTTAATCATGCTAATATATACATGTATTAAAACTTCGTGCATTACTTTTTTTTTCATGATGAGGAAAATCTCAGCCGTTACCCTTTGAGTGTGCACAAGGTAAAACTCCCGCTCTTATGCAATAACTTGTGAACCACATAAGAGAGGTAACCCGCACTAGGCAAACCCGATGCGACGAACTCGGCCTAGAAGGCAAACCCCTTTTTTCGAACTTAAGACCTCCAACATGGTAGTCCCAAGTCCAAACCACTATATCACCTCGAAAGATTAAACTCCATGCGTTACTAATATCATGAATTTTCATATATTAGTAATACACACTTTAGTACACAATAGAGTGTATATAACTCATACTTACATTGACCGAAAAAATATATCAAACAAGGTACTACTAATACACTAATATAATACATGCATTATTTCTTCTAATACACTCTACAAAACAATGTCTAACACTATTTAGCCCAACACCAGTCCAATTCTAGCCCATACTTAAGATTTACATTAATTTGGATTTAGTGAATTTTACTTTGATTTTTTATGCGTTGAGATCAGATAAGAAGATCCAATTTTGAGTTTTGAATCTCTTGTCTCGATTTAGGGCTGGGTTGATATTAAGTCTTGATTCAAGGTCAGGATTATATATTGAGTCTCAAGATAGGCTTTAGTTTCCGATTCTCGAGTTAGGATCATGTTTATGCTCAAAGACCAAGTAAAGGTCAGGGGTTGTATCTTAACGCTCAAATATTGAGTCAAATTTGGAGCTTGGGTTAGAATAAAAAAAATCTAGTGTGAGTCTCAATCTCAGATCACGATTACAATCGAGTCAAGGTCAAAGATCAAGTTTTGAATCAAGATTAGGTTTAGTTCTCAAGTCTTGCATCATGGTTGGATTAGATTAGGTCTTAGATAGAGACAGAGGGTTTGAGCCTTTAGTCTAGTCAGGATCAATTATTTTCAAAATTCGACCTTTAATGGTTGATGATTCAGCATAAAAAATGATTGAGAATATGCAAATCGACCTTTCGAGGTCCTTTTCTTAAAAAAATATTTTGTTTCCTCAAAAAGTCAAATCTCTAGAGGTTAGGTTTTGCAATCTAAAAAAATGAATAAAAACTCAACCCTAGTAAGATAAGAGGAGATATATCAAAACTATATCTAGAATTAGAATTATACTCCGTTTAATTAAAGATATAAATTTAACATTTACACATTTTTACCTTCAACTAAATCGAATAAAAATTTAATCCAACAAATTTTAAATGTCCACCTTACTCTTTCTAACTAACATAAAATAAATTAATTTCAAAATAACTTCGTTCGCAAACCCTTTAAAATATGTAAATTATAGATAATAATCAAGTGTAGGGCCATGATAAGTTCCCCAAAATCCCAATCACACAGTACTTCCGGTGGGGCTCAAACTAGGGGCAGCCAGAACCATTGAATATAAACAAAGAAAAAAAAAACAGCTGCAAATAAAAAGAAAAAAAAAAGTGATATATTCCTCAACCCAATTTCATCTACTAGTTTCGCGTAAAGAGTCAGCAGCTTTTCCGATTTTCTGATCAGGTAAATTCATGCCTTTTATCTATGTATATTTTCCAGAATTTCTTGTTGTTTTGTGTTGAATTTTGATCTAGTTTTTGTTTTTTGGTGTGATTAGATTCAGATTTGTTTGGATTTTGATGGCTTCGAAACGAATATTGAAGGAGCTGAAGGATCTCCAGAAGGATCCTCCTACTTCATGCAGCGCTGGTGTCTATCCTTTCTTTCCTCTTGTTCTGATGTGTTTTTGACTTTTTTTTTTAATGCTTTTGTGTAAAGTTTTGATTTTTACCTTGTTTGGTGATTGATCCATGGTTTAGAAACTCAAATGTCAATTTTTAATCTTAGTTGAGATGATTTTAGGGTTATGATTTGCTTGATTATTGTAATGGTTCGTTCTGTAGTCAAAGATATATATATAGCTAGATTTGATGAGTGGTCGAATGTGTTGCTTGATTTGTTATTTGTGAGTAATGTTCGTGTCGCCTTGCGCAGCTGGATTAATTCACATACAGAGTAACTCTGGTAACACATTTAACACATGGGTTTGCTATGTTTTGTTCATGTTAGCTCTTTGTCTAAAATGTTGTTCTTTGACAATTATCACTTCATTCATTTCTCTCTATTCTGCATAGCACAAATGGCATTTGCATTGAAATTTGAATGGCCACTTAAGTCTTCTTGATGCACAAAGTAGACGATTGAAACCTTGGAGCCTTAACCTTTAAGTTTTAAGGGGTGAATTAGTAAAATTATTTTCTTATTTATGATTTTTTAATATGCGTGTAAAAAGGAAAGTGTTCTACTAATATGGGACAGGGGAGTAGTATTGTAGCTATGTTACCTTTTTAAAGATAGAGGGGCCATTGCATTATCCCTGAGTTTTGAAGGTTGCAGTGATTGGCCCTTAACAGTTTAGCTGGTCATCAAAAAAAGAAGTTGTTGCTATCTTATCTTTTAAAAAGAGGATCTCAAGCTTATTTTTACAACTGGAGGATTATCTATAAACATGATAGTTCATGTGCATTTCTTTTAATTAGCTTCTGTGTATAATATGATTCATGCTTGACTATCTTCATACATGATATACATCTGGATTTGACAATTCTAATTTGAATTATTGTGAGAGGGCATTTTCACTATTCTTCATCTAGATGTCGCGCACATGTTCCTGCATCTGTAAAAGATGTACATGCTATGTTATCTGTTATTCTTCGACATTGACTTCCTAACAACTTTGTAACAGGCCCTGTTGGAGAGGACATGTTTCACTGGCAGGCTACAATAATGGGGCCCTCTGATAGCCCTTATGCTGGGGGTGTTTTTTTGGTCACGATCCATTTTCCTCCGGATTATCCATTCAAGCCTCCTAAGGTATCTTACAATTGCAAATTACTTTGAGTTAATGATGTCACTGCTGGCGACTATTCTATTTGCAGATGCCTTCTTATTTGATTTTGCATATTGGAAGTTTGGAACCTAGTTTTCTTGCTTTTTTGACTGTTTTTTGCTAGAGTGTTTTTAGTGATGTTCATATAGATCTCCTAGTAATGAGCTTGTAGTTGTGGATACTTTTGAATCATTGCGACCAAGAAGAGAAGTTGATTTTTGCTGTTAACTGATCGTGTATCATTAGTGGAGCCTTCTCTGGCTTTATTTTCTATGCTTGTTTGTTAGACTGTCACCTTGCATGAGAAACACATTTTCAAGATTTTAGTCTAACGCACATATAAAAGCATGAGTATGTTTTTAGAATGGTATGTGTTATGCTACTTATATCAGCATGTGACACAATGCTTGTCTTTGTAACTTTTGGTCTAGATAAGGTGATTAAGGAGGAATTGAGATTTCATCTTCCAATTTTGTTTTTAATAGTGCCTTGGACTATGCATACTTTTACATCATTTATAGAAAGAATGAACGGGATTCTCTTTGGGGAGGGTTGAGAGTTCAGCTTCTTTAGAATCAAGTTGGTCAGTCTGGTTCAAATCACAGATTTCTCGCAGAAAAAAAATCCTCTGTGAGACTTCAAATGTGCGGATTTGCTGATCCATGGTCAATATAACTAGGCTAGGTGGTCTACATGACTCATGTATGTTTTATACACACATACTGGTCAATGATGATTTTTTCCCAAATTACTGATTGACAGTTGATTAATATAAAAGATCACCATCTTTCGGCTAAGGTTGCATCAAGAAAAAATAAATAAAAATACACACATACTGATACTCACACACAAGAAAGAAAAAGGAAAAGGAAATACATAGATCTATTTGGAGCAAGTGATTATTGAGGATTTAGATGGCTACCACACTAGTCTATATTGATGGTTGATAGGGCTATTTAGAAAATTTTCATGTCAAACTAATTGTTTCTCTTGTAAACCTTTAGTTGGTGAACCTGAACATGTAAATTCATGTGCATCAGCTTATAAACTGCAGTTTCCCTCTAGACTTTATTGTGTAACATTTATTCGTTAAATCCTTGCAGGTTGCTTTTAGGACAAAAGTTTTCCATCCAAATATCAATAGCAATGGGAGTATATGCTTGGACATACTGAAGGAGCAGTGGAGCCCTGCCTTAACTATTTCCAAGGTCCTTTCTTACCTTTATCTGCTGAGCAATAATACAAGCTATGAAAACATACCTATTCCGAGGCTTGGGACCTTCATGATATAAGTGCCTTTTCAAATAGATTTTGATTCATTAGCTAATTGTGTATAATCTGTAGGATAGCTAATGAAATTTTATCGACTCTTTAAAAGGGAAAGATCATTTAATTGGGCATCATAGATAATAGGTGACCTAATATTATTCCTTAATAGCTTTAGGGAGCAATGATGAAAACATTTTAACCGTCTAATGTGTCCTTCATAAAGCACTTTGATTTTGGTTGCATAGGATAAGATATTGTCCCCGATTCTCTGCTAGTAGCATCATTTGTTTTTTTTCTGAAATTATGAGTTCTGTTAAATGGCTTTCCAAGACCAGTTAAAACTGGTTTGTGTTTCGCGAAGCATGTTGTGTTATTTATGTTTCTTAAGGTGGGAAAGGATTCTGGATTACATTTCAGGTTTTGCTTTCAATTTGCTCACTTTTGACGGACCCAAACCCTGATGACCCCTTGGTTCCTGAGATTGCTCACATGTACAAGACTGACAAGTCCAAATACGAAGGAACCGCCAGGAGTTGGACCCAGAAGTATGCCATGGGTTAAAAAAATTAACCCTATGATGGCTTGAATTGATATAAACAAAAACAAATTTCAAATGTTTTATCTTCTCTATTCTCCATTAACAATGTGTAGAATAGCATTAGGCGTTGCTTCTCTACAGGAAGAACGATAATGCTTTGAATTTGTTTATGTATGAATGCTAATATTTGAACTTTGAACATGTGTGGGAAGTGTATGTATCTGCTTTTTGACTGTTTCTGTTGGTTTGACGATCTATTTGTGTAATTATTAATACGGATACTTGCTTCCCTCGATGTTTTGGAGTCTATTCGGTAATATGTCCGAGTTAGTTTGTGTGCATCTACAACCAGAGTTCCAGCAGAAATCACCTAGCTTGTCTTCCTTGGAACTCAAACCTTGTTACTTCGGTCCGATTCTTCTGCTACTTAACCATATAGCATTGGAGGTTTATTCATTGCCCGACTTTTCTCTCTTCTTTGTATCGTTCCAATTATTTCGGATCTCTCCGAAAGGACCATTGCTTACATGATTGAATGTGTAGGAGAATTAGTGTTGTTGATCCTTTGCTTGGATCCTGAGAGTTAAAAAGTGAGTGAAAAGAGATGAAAATCATATTCTTTTATCTGATAAGTTGTCAAAGAATCCTCTTTTTCTTTTCTTACCAACGTGAGTCACATTTGGCAATGATTTACATTTTCTTTTTTTCTTGTTGCTAATTCTGCAACTAGTGTTTATTTTCTTTATTTATGTAATATAGCAAGTATATAATATGAAACCACGATAAAGAAAAAACAGCAAGCCAGCTTAGTATAGCAACGTAACTTAAGTTAATTAATACGTTAGCAAACCTTTCGATGATGAAGATATATAAATGATTTCGACTCACTTGAAAATTGAGACATAGTTATTTAGTTGTTTTTTCTATTATTTGAATTCATTATTTGTACATATTAAATATGTCTCTAAGATAAAAATCAGTTTGAACCATAATATTGTATATGTAAATGACAAAGATAGACCCACAATTCAGAATTCTAGTCATTTAAAACTATTGAATTTTTAGTTAATAATTTTTATATGCGTGTTTAATAAATCTTATAAAAAACGAATTTTGGATTAAAGCTAATGAGTTAAGCCGAATTCGTACCAAAACACAACTCTACCCCATATTGAGTACGAATACGAGAACGTGTGGGACAGTTAACAGCTAAAGGTTTCAGCAGCAGACAAAACTTGCTATGAAAGGATTACCACATGCAAAAAAAAGAAGGAAGACAACAACACGACTTTCTAGGTTTTAATTTGTTTGTCCTATTTTGACTTGATACAAAGTTAAATAAAATTTAAAATACTTTTGAACTCATTATTTTAAACTAAAGATATGTCAAATATATCAAAACGTAACTTTAGTTTTGTGATATTTAATATAAATTTAAAAATTTTAAAAAAGTAAGACAACCAAATTGAGACGAAAAGAACGTAAACATGATTAGGCTAAAGTATACCAAATCCAGACCACTAAAGTAGGAACAGAGCTCTACCTTACATTCCAAGTGATCTTAATAATTTTCCCAAACAAAAAACAAAACATGAAAATAAGCGGAATTTTAAAAAGTAAAGGCAAGGTCGCCTTTTCAAGTATAAAATGAATTGATTGATGCTGCATTTTTTTTTACCATATGATATATGAAGATGAATAATACTACTTACAAAGATTTGCATTATCTTAGTGAGAGAACAGAGGTTTTATATGATGAAATTAGTGATAGAATCCGTCGTGAAGAAACCAATTTCTGCACACATTGTGCTGAACATGGTCGTTATTGCGGAATTGTAGACCTCACAATGGAAGATAAGGAGAAATTGATTTCAATTCAAGACTCATTAAAGGATCTTCAGAACATCCTCCAGTTCTACCAGGTTTTGATTATTAGTTCGTTTTTTTTTTCTAATTATGAGTAACGATTTTAGATGAGATAGTCATACACGACTCAATATGCAAGTCATTATGGGTTTGAGTCTACTTGTACAATGCAGGCATTAGAGTCTCGGCAGCAGAGACAACACAACGGGGCGCTTGTCCGGTTGGAAGCAAGTAGAATGATACTGATAGACAAATTAAATAAGTATCCAACATGGGGAAAGAAACTACAAGTGATTGAAGAACTAAAAGAGTATTTTGGCAAAGGCATTACAGATGCTTCATCATTTTCTGAGAATTTGGAAAAAACAGAACAAAAACAGAGTGAAGATGAGAAAGACAAAAAGAATAGTTCAAGTTTGTTGATCATTTGCATAAAAAGTTTATTCAATCCATGGAATTGGTATCGCGTGACTAGAATTGCTGCGATAGCATTGATATTTAACGTTTACAGGAATAGAATGCAAGATAAGAATAAGATGTCTGGTTCAAGATTGCAAATAGGCTATTTAGATAGCCAATTAGCTGTTTCATATGGAAAGGGATAACTCATAACCATGAGTGTAAAGTAAGAGTCGAACCATAAGAATACACAATCTTATTCTGCATTTCTGCAATATATTATTTTCACAGTTTAAACCTGTGACCTCCTGATCACATGACAACTACTAACAACTGTAATAGCTACGCCAACACTTCCTTTCAAGGAAAGGGATGATCGTGTGTACTTTTTTTTTTAAAAAAATAATTAAATCAAAAGAATATACTTCAAGTTGTTTAGTAATGATAAGTATGATCCCAATTTATTTGTGCATATATATATATATATATATATATATAAGGATTGTTATGAATCATCCCCAACCCGATGTAGATACTTGCTAAAATGTTACTATGTGTGAAAACATAGTAAAATATCACGAAATAAAATTTTGAACTCATAAAATCAAAAGTACAACGAGTACGTTACTACTAAGAAATTAATAGGTCCAAAGAAAAGCTCCCATGGCAAACTTCCTCTTATGGTTTACATCACCATGAATTGGAAGTCCATATTGTGTAAGCAAACAATCCACCTTCCATTCTGCCATACTCTCATAATCAACCTTTGTATATTTTGGGTAGTGCAATGGCATTTGAAATCCAATTCCCCCACAATCATTTGATCGTGCCATCGACTCCATACTTCTACATGACACTTTATTATTTTCGATCCTAACACATCGTGCTCCACCATTTGCTCGTGTCATCGACTCGACACCAACACCACTCATTTTTTCCCCCTCTCTTTCTATAGTTACAATTATATAATTAATATATGCTTTGGAAATATAAGATTAATAATGTTTTGTGTATTTGTAGAGGAATTGGAAGAGAGAGAGTTCATTAAACAAAGTTAAATTATGGACATTGTCGAGGTAGATGTGTGGTATTATTATATTATTTTAGTGGTAATATATTTTGATAGTAACGAAGGATTTAACGTTGTTTTTCGATGTGATTTATGCTGATGAATACAATGAATAAGAAAACCAACAAGTTAGTAAAATAAAATTTAAATTTGGGATAATAACTATAAAAAAAAATTATGTTTATTAAATTAATAAGTGATAGCTTAGATATGAAATTCACACGCTAAAATTGTGGTGTCAAAAATGAACCTCTATGCAAAAATACATAAATTGATCTCCTAAACTTGTCTACACTTTTATTTTGACACTTTAACTAGGACTAGTGTTTTATCAAAAAAATTGATTTCGAAAAGAGTTTGTTTTATTTTTAGAGTAGTTTCGACTTTTAGGAGTCGCCACTTAATTTTTAAGAAAAATTAAGAAAACTCATTTCCAAAACAACTTAAACAGAAAAAGTAGTTTTGAAAATATTTTTTTGGGTTCGGGATTCTTATTAGTGTCTTAGGAAGGTGTTAGGCACCTAAGACACTCCATTAAACACGATTTTCCGGCGATTAACTTATTTGACTATCTTACTTAACTTTTGCAGATCTTTGGTTTATAGAACTTTATTAGAAACTCTTATGCAAATTATCTAATTTTGTAGAATATTTCATTGAAGATACACTTTAACTCTAAGCGATTTCCAAACTTAAACATCTATCTTTTAAAGTTTCAAACTTTTAATTCGAGTTTGATAAAACAAAGACGTTCGATGGGGTTGGAATTTTCTAATCCTTAGCTAACGACATTCAAAACAAAACAACATGAGCAAATAATAAAGAGAGAGAGAGAGGGAGAGAGAGAGAGAGATTCGGGTCCAAATTTCGGATGCTGTTCGCCTTGGCCGAAACTCGGACCCACCTGCCTTTGGGTTTTTGACCCATTTTGTACCTGTCCTAATCTAAACATACAAATAAGATATCAAAATAAAACAACGAGGGCTTATGCCCATTACAAAAATACATAATAAGAATAAGGTAAAGTCTTCTAGTCCGTCTTCTTTAAACTTCTTCAATCTTCATGGACTTTCGAATCTGCATTTCCGTCTTGATAGGTTGACTCGAAAATAAGAATTTCGAGCCTTTATGGCTCTCCCGAATGGAATCCAAAAATGGACTCGAGGGAGGTTTCACATACGGCAAAGTAGAAATGAATTAGCGCTTGAAACGATAAACTAATAACAAACTAAACATGCTTCGAACTAAAACAAACTTTACAAACCATTAAACAATAAACAATTAACATGGGGGTCTAGTTTCAGAGGAAACCCAAATATCAAAGATGGCACTTTCCAGATTTTAAAAGGTATACTGCCGACTATAAACACACTTAACAAAAAAAACCAAATCAGCAAACAAGGTCAAAGCATGATAGATACTTTTCTCATGGCTAAATAAATATGACAAAAAAGGCAAATGGAGAAATCTACCAAGGTGAACAAGTGTCATCAACCAAATAATCACCCTAGACATTTATCTCAAATTCATTTATTTGAAATCTTTTCTTAGATAGTTGTAAAAAGGAAATGATTTTTGTTTAGAAATCCCTCTTTATACCCAGACCAACAAACGGAAGATGCCACAAGATCAAGCAAACAACATACCACGCTAATAGAGGATAAACTGCGCGAGAAAATCTGCTCCTCAAGATAGCCGACACAAAACTTGTTCGTGAACGCGATAAGCAAACCCGAAAACAATAACAGAATGAATCCACACAACAGCTACAATAATGAGATAGTTGGCACCCCCACTCTTTAAAGTGCACGGCAAACATGAACAAGCATAAAATCACTCAAGATGAATATATGAACTGAAGAGGACTGCTCAAACCACCAAACTACATGATTATAAAGAAATTTTGCTATAGAATGGCATTAGACCAACAATGCGAACCAACGAGACAACACAAATTCGCAGACTAAAAGAAACGAACGAGAGCGAACACAACATGGTATTTACGAGCACATGAACACAATATGATATTTACTAGGCACTGTAATGCTATACGAGCTGAATATTTAACATTCGAATGCCAACAGGCCAAATCTCAAATTTCGACGTCTCGATTCATTCTTTCAACTTGGGGTGAAAGAATGAATGATAAGAAGTCGAATGTTCAGCATTACTTCAAATACAACTCTACAAAGTGCTTAAGTGAGAAGAAAAACACCAAAACCCATCTTCGTTAGAGTCTACGAACCTCTAAACTACGACCAAACAACGTATTCATTCAAGTAACTTAGACAAGAACACTTGAAGTTGTAGAAACGAATAAAACAAACAAGTAAACTTCAGCACACATACGCAGTGAAATCAACCCAACAGTGATAAACGACCCGTCAAACACGCAGCAGGGTCCTCCGCCATCAAACCAACACATTGGAACCCAAGAAGAGAAGAAGATTTCGTAAAAAATGTGTTTACCTGTTGCGGAGCAGCGACACGAGGACAAATAAGCAGAAGCGAGAACGAACTTCCACGATCGCACCCGATACGACGAAACAGAATGTATCTTTCCGACTTCTTTTCAACTCCCTGTATTTGTTTCTACGCCTATTTGGATTCTCAGCTAAACTCTCTAAGTTGTACTGAAAGTTTCCTCACGTTCGAGCAGAAGAGAAGCGGTATATGAAACGAAAATGTGAAGAAAGCTTTAACCTAAATGTTTCGAAGATCTTTCCTCCACTCAAAGTTTCTTCCTTCTAAGAGATTTTTTCCAACCTAAAAATCGCCGACCCAGAATTTGCCCACCAAAAACGTTTTTCTTCTGCCCCCCTATTGTAATTGCTAACCCCCCCTTTTATCGAAGGAAGGATGGGGTTTTCTGAAGGGGAGATTTGGTTTTTTCGATGAGGAAGAGAGCGTGGGGAGCAGGGAAGTGTGGCGTGGGTTTTGGGAAATGGTTGAGTGGGAGAGAGACGAGAGCGCGTGGGGATGATGGCGTTTCTGGGAACTTGGGGTTCTGGCGTGCTTTTCTTTCTGGAAATGGCGTGGGGGGGTGAAGAAGGAAGAAAAAAAAAGTGGGTTTGGCTGGACTTAATTGGTTAAGGGATTTTTTTTTAGGCTAGAAGAGGAGTGGGCCTGGGGTTAAATTAAAGGGGTAGATGGGGGCTAATAAGAACAAAAGTGGAGGGGCCCAAATTTGGTTCTTCCAAATTAAAAAGTAAAATGAGTTCAAATTAAATAAATAGCCAATTGATGTAAGACAAAACGAGTTCGATATAAATTTATTAACGAGCATTATTTATTTAGTAATAAAAGTGATTCAAAAATATAATTATAACTTAAATCAAACTAGTTTAACAAAACATTTAAATGTATATTTCGATGGCTTTTTTTTTGAATAATCATAAGATATACTAATTATATACATAATTATGTAGAAAATATATTATCGAAAATTATGTTAACACGGATTCGAAGTAACATAAAATTCATGTATTATATTATATATATATATATATATATATATATATATATTTTTAATTTTCGCAAGATTTATAAAACTACTTAACTTAAGTAATTTGAAAAACTTAGGAAGCTCGATAATTAATTTATACCGACGCGGGTCAAAAATTGGGTGTCAACAGCTGTCCCTCATTTTACTTGGGTTGATGCAAGCAACTCGAGGAAAATGAAATTGACCAAACCAATTTTGACCAACCCCATTCATTTTAAAGAAAGGATACGACAAAAAGGGTTTAGGAATTATGACCGAACCCTTGCGAACGGGTCTCCTACATATCTCAGGCTATATGAGAACTCAGGCCACTTGTAGTTCAATAAGATTGATTTATCGCACGATTTTGAAAGAATCAAAAGCCACCTCAACACCGAATTATGAAGGTATCGAAATGCTCGAGAATAGGATTCGAGAGCGAATGTTGGAATACAGCCGAGCTTCAACATTGAATTCGCCTACATATCCTTAAACTTTCGGAATCAGGCTGTGTGTAGTTCGACTCAATCGGTGGAAAAGGAGATCTATTATGTCAGATAATCTTTGGTTCTAGACAAGTGACAAATTAAACGAGTATGAAAAGGAGGCTTGTAACCTCTTAGCCATGAATGTGGCGCGCTTCACACCCATAATTAAGAACTCACACGGACATAATTTCCAAAGCTCTTGGCGTATTGTCACTCAGATTGGCAACTTGCTTCCGG
>CM064967.1:65141889-65251888 GCA_032847665.1 Solanum chilense
AAAGTAATCATTAATATTTATATTATGGTTTTTTTCATTTGTGACCTTCTCCTAGCCCTACATAAACGTATGATGATTTGTGCATCGAACTGTTTTTTATTTCATCTAAAAAAAGGGAAACCTTATAGCAATTGTAGAATTGTTTGTCTGATTTATAGGTCATGAAAACGAGCAAGCAATCACTAACCCTTACATTATACTTCCTTTGTCTCACTTTGTATGATACCGAGTTTGAGAAAGAACAAAAAAGACTTCTGAAATTTGTGGTATAAAATAAATGATATATTTTTGTAGAACTAGAGATCATTTAATTAAACATAAAAAAAAAGACATTTTAAAATCAAAAAATTACTAAATACAAAAATATATCAATTTATTTCAAACTCAATAAAAAATTTTTTTACATAAATTAATACATTTAAAAAAAATAAATTGTTTGCGTCACATCTTAAGCCTTGGGGTGCGATCCCTCCTAAATGATTTGTGCACATCTGTGCCCTTTAATTAATCTAAACAAAGAATATATGTTAAATACCCCATCATTTTTTTAAAAAAATGTACACTATCAATTGTTTAAAGGATATCTATAAGTATACTTTTTTTTTTAAAATGTGGACTTTATATTGTCGAAAATAAGATAATTATCTACAAATCGATAAAGATGGCATAAAAAATATTTTGATCAACCAAACACAAAAAAAAAAAAAAAAAAAATTTAAAAAAATACATTTTTTGTTATACCAAATACATTTTTTTATGAAATATGGTTTGAGTACTTTAACACTATTTACAAAAGAAATAAAGATTTTTGCAACATAATTATGATCGTAAATATATCAAAATCGTATTTCATTAATTATAAAACTTTTGAAATTTGTGATACTTTAAAAATCACTTCTCAAAGAGCAAAAATAGAAAGTCTAAACCAAAACACTTTTCAACTATAAAAGTGTTTTCGTTCCATTTTAAACGATCTAATAAAAAAATAGCATAACAATCAAATCAATACTTATAGTAAGATCCCATCGAACAAAATGAATACAACAACAAACTCAATAAAATTGCACAAATTGAGTCTGAAAAAGTATAATATTCGCAGATTTTACTCCTACCTCATGCAGATAAGGAGTCTGTTACCCTCGATTCAAATATAAATAAAATTAGATAAAACCATACCAAGAAAATCAACAATGACTCTTCCATCACTTGCCCTTCCAGTTGGTCTTTTAAAATAAGTCATTCCATAAGGAGGCCCTTGAGATGGAAATGCAGCATTAAATCCACCAGTATCACTATTTGAATCTCCAAAATTAAAAATTGCTTCAAATGCACATTTGCTTTCCACCAAATTATTACAAGTTGTTGTTATAATAATAATAATTAAAATAAACCAAACCACAATTGATGAAAACCAACAACTCATCATTTTTTTCTATTGTTTTTTTCCTCTCAAAAACAAAAAGTACTATAGTATAAAGTAATGGATTATGTTGAGACATTTTTTTTCCATTTTATAGAAAGGAAAGCCAATGCATGTGAACAACATCAATTGCTGACGCAATAAATTATTGTATGTACAAACAAATACTGTTACTAATACTTACAAAATTTATATCGTAATCGATTCAAGTGACGGATTCAAAATTTTCATCTAAAGAATTTAAAAAATAAATATATAAAATATAATGTATCTAGTTCATATGAATCAATCTTGGATATTAGGGGTGCAATTTGAATGTCTAGACTCTACACTGTTGAGCTAACCTTTTAATTTGCAGATTGTTTACGAATTTCAAATTCTTTTATATATATATATATATACCTTTTTTTTGCATATATATATATATATATATACACACACACCAGAGTGCAAGAAGCAGATTCAACAGAATCCAATAATTTAAAAAAGTTGGCATAATGCATATACATAACTTTTAACTTGGCCTCATTTCACATTTATATCCTCCAACTTTTGGTGTGCACAAATAGACACTTAAACTTGTATAAAGTTGAACAAGTTGACACATTAGTCCTATGTGATACAATACACATACGACGCCACCTAGGACGCAAATTACCATTTAGGATGTCACATAGGACGTGCACGTGTGTGTCTATTTTGTTCAAATTTACACAAGTTTAAGTGTCTCCTTGTGCACACTCAAAATTGAAGGACATAAATATAAAATGAGACAAAGTTAAAGGACATATTTATGTATTATGCCTTAAAAATTTATTTAATACGTACAACTTATTAGTTTCAAACCCAAATAATTCAACGAGACTAAATTTATGAACTCATAAATTTTAAATTCTGACTCATATATGTACTAGAAAGTGTTGTATCTCTTGTTCTTTGCTTCCTAGTTCCTACCAGTTCATTTACATGATTAAGAACAAAAAAAGAACAACTGTATCCTTTGAGGTTGGGGGGAAAGAACTCATCATTAACTTGGAAAATGCAATAAAGTAACATATGTACAAAATTGTATTCTTTGGATTTAGTTAAAAAGAAGAGGCAAATATGAACATTTTTCTAAACTGTTGGCAAGCACAAGTTAGCTAGCAAGAAACAATGATGATAAACTCATGCACAACAAACAACTATATATATAACGTATTCAATATAATTCCGTAAGTGAAGTTTGAAAAAATAGAACAGATAAATGTAAGGAGTCTGTTCGTAATATTACAGTTATACAAGTCCAATATTATTTAGTTAATACATCTACAACTATTTGTGTGATGAAGATCTATTATTAGTATATTTCGTATTCAATCTATATAACATAGAGTTCAAACAGTCACATATACAAATTGATATAAATAAATAAAAAAATTAAACATATTTGTTGTACTAAAATATACAACGAATGATATACAATTTATATATAATATGGAGTTCAAAATGTATATGAGTGAACGAAAAATTAATTCATTATACGCATTTGTTTACTTAAAATATACAATGACTTGTATACAATCTATATAATATAGAGTTCAAACTGTAATAAATACAAACTAATATAAGTAAACGAAAAAATTATACAATTATGAACATTTGTTGATTTAAAATATACAAGGAATTGTATACAATCTATATGATATGGAGTGACATATACAAACTACGATAAGTCAAATGAAAAAATTTTCAATTATATATACATATTTGATGACTTAAAATATACTGACTTATATACAAACTACACATTATACAATATGCTCAGACACATAAATATACACAAACAGACTTAATCTAAAATTTGATACTAATTATACACATATACAAATGATTTTCAACCAAAACACTTCATATAAAATGCTAAGACGCTCAAAACTATTTTAAACTTATAAATAACTATACAATTCAAACAAATATTCGTAGTGAATAACATAATTTTGCAAATTAAACACGAATTAATCAATTAATATATGAAAAGTCATGAAAATATACAACTCGTAATGATAGATTGATGACAATCCAACAAAAAATCAATGAATTCCGTTTTAATTCTGAAGAAGTTTCGATATAATGAATGTTGTGTTTCACCAAGAAGAAGTCTTTGGTGAAGTATTCTAATTAAACTAAATAACTTTTATTTAAGATATTATTTCCTTAATTGCTGCATAATTAGTCATATATAATTAAACAA
The DNA here is from genome assembly GCA_032847665.1 of Solanum chilense. Lineage (NCBI taxonomy): Eukaryota > Viridiplantae > Streptophyta > Magnoliopsida > Solanales > Solanaceae > Solanum > Solanum chilense. The sequence goes on from CM064967.1 coordinate 65,145,543, forward strand.
GATTTTATATAATTATTTTATAAAAGGAAAAATTACATAGTTAAGCAAACTTATACTACTTAATTATCTAACATAGTTAATGTTTGTTTATATTACCACTCTCTGCCATCTAATTTCGGTAATTACGTTTTTTTATTCTCCTTATTTGTATAGCCGCGCATAACATTCTTTTTCTTATATACAAATGAGTCTATTCTCTCTTCAGTTTTTCTCCTTTTTTCCTCTCAATCAAAATTGAATTCAATCGTGATTTCAGATTTATAGGCAATTGTTACAGTTAAATTCTCTTTACATTTTTTTTGTGATTTCATCATTTTTATATTTGTATTTGTATATCACTGGAATTTCTTTCGATTTAAGATTTTCAAATTTGTATATCTACAGATGAAGAAGGTGAAATAGTTGAGGTAATTTGTATAAAATTATTTGTATAAACTTTTGAAGTTTGGATCTACAATATATTGTATATTTTCATACAAATTCATATTGTATATAAGAATTCAATTGTATATTTATGAAGTAAAAGAAAATCTCGATTTTGTTTTTAAATAAATAACATGTAACTATAGTTTTTTGTATTTATATTTGATTTGGGTAATCTGTACCGTAGTACGTTGTATAATAATATAATTGTATTATTATTTTTCAAATTATATAATATTATTTGTATAAACATTTAAAGCTCGGATTTACTATTGTATATTTTGTTGTTTTTAAATCTACACTTGAGGTTTGTTGTTCATATAAATTTATATATTTGTACACACATTTTCTCTTAAAGGTATCCCTTCGACAACGTAGTCAATGTAACAGTTGCATCATCCCATTTTTCAGAATGTTTTACCAAAATACAGATGTAAGACATTCCTGTATAGACAGAAATAACTCATGTAAACATATACAAACATGAATTCAAAAATATACAAAACACGTCAAACAGATAATTTTACGATAATAAATAATGTAAAATTATACATATACAAAATATACAAGTCCATAAGCAATTATACAAGTCCACAAACAAAATTTATGTCAATTATACAACTAAAAAAGTAATTAGTTAGCTTATACAAACAACTTTTCCACATAATTTACCCCCCAACAATCAATTATACAGATACAAACATTAATCCCTTCAAATCTTATTATACAAATACAAATACTAACTTATACGATTCTACAAATAATATAAAATTATACATATACAATACATACAAATCTATAAACAATAATTGATAAATATATTTATACAATTACGGACGAATTTGATTGTATAATTTACTATACATTTATGTACTCAAATTGCAGATATGAAGTCGTCTCTCTCGTTCAATTCACATACAACTGAAAACAATTTTCTCAATCAAAATCTAATTATCAATCGAGTAATTATACAATCATGGATAAAAATTAATTAATTCTCGATCTATTAGAATACAATTGCAAACACATGTTAGAATGAAACTTCAATTATCATTGAAGAATTTATACAATTACATATACAAATCAGTTTTACTGTTCTATTTTTTCAAGTTCCTTATCTACATGAACGAAAATAAAAAATACGAACCAATGCAAATAAAATATATGTTACTATCCAAGAAAAGTAAGTTATCGCCAAGGTTGGATCGGATGTACAGAGATGAAATCAATTGAATTTTACGTAGGAGATATAACTTGTAAAAAAATCTAACGAGCTAACATTCCGTGAAGTACGAATTTTATACTATTTTCTAGCCGAGATTGCCACTGTTAGCTTTCAAAAAATTGAATTCAATTTTGTATAAAACTTTGGAAAAAAAATTATACAGCGGAATGCCGAGCACCACTGTAGCAATTTAAGAATATAGTTAGGGTCAGTAATTATGAAAACTTTAACTAAGGAGAATAATTAATTTAATTATGATAGCTATATCTGAAAGTTTTCCTTTATAAAAAGGGTGAAATATATAAATCTGATTCCCATTGTTTAGGAGACCTACTATGTTTTCTATTATAACTATTTATGATTTTTTTTTTTAAAAAAAAAAAAAAGAGGAAAAATTACTTGGGATGGCAAACATCCCTATGTAATTATATAATAAGGGTTTAGTTTAATTTATTTACTTTCTATAATTATAGTTTTTTTTTTCTATAATTAATGGGGTCCACCATCAATTCCTAAACCAATCGTATAAAAATATTTTTTTTTTTTAATTTTGTATATAATTTTATACAAATCAATATTATCTCTCCCATTCATATTCCACCTTTTTCTCCTATAATTAACACTTCTATCCGATTTTGAATTTGAAATTGTCAAAAATTCAATTTCTCCCTCCCGAAATTGAATTCAACTTTCGCAGGTACCCCTAAATTTTAATCGTTTTCCATTTTTTTTATTTAACAATTGTATATGTATTGTGTTTCTTATGTTTTTTCATATTTTTTTGGTGAAATAATCGATTGTTCTTATTAGATCACAAATTCTTCAAAATCAGAATGAATGAATCATCTTCATCTATGAGGATACTAGTTGTATTCCATTGCATGTCAATTTTGTTGACAAATTATCCTCATTTTCAATGGGTTTAGCTCAAATTTTTGGGGTTGATGTAGGGTCTATAGTAAAATTCAAACAAGTTCAACATGAACAAACAATGGAAGAATTGAGATCAAAGAAAAAATATGACCCTACGGCAGTTCAAGAAGTTCTGAACAATGCCAAAGCTAGAAGCATTAAAATTATACAAGGAGGAAGAAAGAGGAAAGCAATAAACAATGATTCAGAGGAGAATGCATCTGAAATTGACGGATCTGAAGAACATCATAATTATGAGGTAGTGGCTTAAAACACAACTTTAGATACAATCTTTTTGTTACTTAGGTGTCAATATACAAAAAATTATTTGTTTAAGTAAATTCTGTATTCACGTAATTGTATATAGTATATTGCATGTTTAGTACACACATGTTTTAGTTATTTATATATATCTTCCATTATATATTTATATATTCCTTTAGTTATTGTATGTGTCTGCAGATTTGATTAGTTTATACATACTTTAAGTTATGTATAATGAATAATATACTAAGTTTTAATAGTGGTAGTAGTGGATTGTATATAAAAGGCTCCATATTATTTTTGTTTTTGTACTTTTATAAAAAGTAATTGTATTTAGTATGATTATAATTTGTATATTTCGGTAGTTATATATACAAAAAATTATTTGTTTAAGCAATTTTTGTATTCACGTAATTGTATATAGTATATTGCATGTTTAGTACACACATGCTTTAGTTATTTATATATATCTTTCATTATTTATTTGTATATTCCCATTTTTCATAATGCATAACCAAAATAGCCAATTAGGCCATAATCTGTACAATTTTCAAACAAAATTTTATTTCTATTACTCATAGAAATCAGATATACAATTAATACAACACTTTTATACAATCAGATTAATGACAAACTTATGTTTATACTGATCTTCTTTCTAATATACAAATACTACATAAAAAAAGAAGTATATAATTGTATCCTATGAATTTTATTTTTAAAAAATTTATATATTTTTTGAATCAGTTTTCAAAAGTAAAACACTTACGTTATGGATATATACAATTATCACCACACTAACGAACACACATACATCCAAATTTGTAAATCCAATACACCATTGTATAATTATTGCAATAATAAACATGAATTTTCATGTAATGAACGATTATCTGTATTCGATTACACTAATCTTCTTTCTAATATACAAATACTACATCAACAAAAAGTATATAATTGTATCCTACGAAATTTCTTCTTAAAAAATTTATATATTTTTGAAACCAGTTATCAAAAGAAAAACACTTATGATATCGCTATATACAATTATCACCACAATAACGAACGCACATACATCCAAATTTATAAATCCAATAGAACATTGTATAATTATTGCAATAATAAACATGAATTTTCATCCAATGAACGATTACCTGCATTCGATTATAAAGAAAAAAAATAGATGAACTGTTGTTTCATAAAACAATAGAAACAAGTTTATCTTGTGTTTCAATTGTTGTTTACTTCTTCTTCTTCTTTTTTGAATTTTTTTTTGAATGTGAATGTTTACCTTAAATTATGGACGTTTACCTTAAATTATGGCATTATCTAAATTTATTGTTAGCATATTTAAAGCTTCAGTTACAAACCACTTTTTCTAAAATAAAATTGTATAAATAAAAAACAAAAAAAACCTTATATACAAAATTAAAGATACCTAAAATAACTAAACTATACCCATAGAATATAATTAGGTAAACTATACTCATATAATGTGATTTAATCAATTAAGTTTGCCATATATGAATTTTTCCCTTTTGGTTATGCATTATGAAAAATGGGAATATACAAATAAATAATGAAAGATATATATAAATAACTAAAGCATGTGTGTACTAAACATGCAATATACTATATACAATTACGTGAATACAAAAATTGCTTAAACAAATAATTTTTTGTATATATAACTACCAAAATATACAAATTATAATCATACTAAATACAATTACTTTTTATAAAAGTACAAAAACAAAAATAATATGGAGCTTTTAATATACAATCCACTACTACCACTATCAAAACTTAGTATATTATTCATTATACATAACTTAAAGTATGTATAAACTAATCAAATCTGCAGACACATACAATAACTAAAGGAATATACAAATATATAATGGAAGATATATATAAATAACTAAAACATGTGTGTATTAAACATGCAATATACTATATACAATTACGTGAATACAGAATTTACTTAAACAAATAATTTTTTGTATATTGACACCTAAGTAACAAAAAGATTGTATCTAAAGTTGTGTTTTAAGCCACTACCTCATGATTATGATGTTCTTCAGATCCGTCAATTTCAGATGCATTCTCCTCTGAATCATTGTTTATTGCTTTCCTCTTTCTTCCTCCTTGTATAATTTTAATGCCTCTAGCTTTGGCATTGTTCAGAACTTCTTGAACTGCCGTAGGATCATATATTTTCTTTGATCTCAATTCTTCCATTGTTTGTTCATGTTGAACTTGTTTGAATTTTACTATAGACCCAACATCAACCCAAAAATTTTGAGCTAAACCCATTGAAAACGAGGATAAATTGTCAACAAAATTGTACGCGCAATGGAATACAACTAGTATCCTCATGATGAAGATGATTCATTCATTCTGATTTTGAAGAATTTGTGATCTAATAAGAACAATCGATTATTTCACCAAAAAAATATGAAAAAACATAAGAAACACAATACATATACAATTGTAAAAGAAAAAAAATGGAAAACGATTAAAATTTAGGGGTACCTGCGAAAGTTGAATTCAATTTCGGGAGGGAGGAATTGAATTTTTGACAATTTAAAATTCAAAATCGGATAGAAGTATTAATTATAGGAGAAAAAAGTGAAATATGAATAGGAGAGATAATATTGATTTGTATAAAATTATATACAAAATTAAAAAAAAAAAGTTTTTATACGATTGGTTTAGGAATAGGTGGTGGACCCCATTAATTATAGCAAAAAAAAACCCTATAATTATAGAAAGTAAATAAATTAAACTATACCCTTATTATGTAATTACTTAGGGATGTTTGTCATCCCATGTAATTTTCCCTGACCAAAATAGCCAATGAAGTCATTATCTATACAATTTTCAAATAAAATTTTATTTCTATCATTCACAGGAATCATATATACAATTAATACAACACTTTTATACAATCAGATTAATGACAAACTTATGTTTACACTGATCTTCTTTCTAATATACAAATACTACATCAAAAAAAAAGTATATAATTGTATTCTTACGAATTTTCTTCTTAAAATTTTTATATATTTTTGAAATCAGTTTTCAAAAGCAAAACACTTACGTTATGACTATATACAATTATCACCACACTAACGAACACACATACAATCAAATTTGTAAATTCAATATAACATTGTATAATTATTGCAATAATAAACATGAATTTTCATCTCATGAACGATTGCATGTATTCAATTACACTGATCTTTTTTCTAATATACAAATACTACATCAACAAAAAGTATATAATTGTATCCTACAAAATTTCATCTTAAAAAAATTATCATTTTTGAAACCAGTTTTCAAAAGAAAAACACTTACGACATGGCTATATACAATTATTACCACAATAACGAAAGCACATACATTTAAATTTGTAAATCCAATAGAACATTGTATAATTATTGCAATAATAAACATGAATTTTCATCGAATGAACGATTACCTGTATTCGATTATAAAGAAAAACAAAAAAATGGATGAACTGCTGTTTCATAAAACAGCAGAAAAACAAGTTTATCTTGTGTTTCAATTGCTGTATACTTCTTCTTCTATTTTTGAAAAAAAAAATGAATTTGAATTTTTACCTTAAATTATGGATATTTACCTTAAATTATGGCATTATCTAAATTTATTGTTAGCATATTTAAAGCTTCAGTTACAAACCACTTTTTCTAAAATATAATTGTATAAATAAAAAACAAAAGAAACCTTAACTAAACTATACCCATAAAATATAATTAGGTAAACTATATCCATATATTGTTATTTAATCAATTAAGTTTGCCATATATGAAATTTTTTAGGAAAAAAAAAACATGAGCATTTGTGTGAATGACCCTACCAATTTTGGTTGGTTCTGAATGAAATTTATGAACTGGACCTAGCATCTTGAAATTCATCTGGCTTTACTGTTGAGTACGAGTATCCTTTCGGCCCAATTGGTTAATGGAAAGAGCCTAATGCTTTTTTTTTTTAAAAAAAAATATTTAAAAATAACAAAAGTAAAAATCATATTACGCTTTAAAATTACATTTTTGTTATTTGTGTCATATTCTGAAGCATCTGATTTGTATTTATCCAGCGATTTTTATAAAAATTACGGTAATTTGTATAAAAATTGAGTATGCCTATATATATACACACATGTGATGTGATTTTTTAAAGTTACTGATGAGTCCACAACAGACTCGGGACTAAAATTAAATTGATTTCATTAAAGATAACACTCTTAATAAGAATTTTGATTAAGCACGCAACAGTCTACTAGTACATCGCAGTTCATATTGGTCAGCTATTTATTCACTTTTTTTCCCATTTCAAATCAAATGCATAATTGGGGGATTCGAAATGAAATATCCAATCAGCTTAAATTTTCAATATGTTAAAGTAATTTGCCGAAAACAGACCACGTCACACAAAACCAGATCACGCTCTTCAATTTTAGTTTAAAAACAAGAAATAAATTATTTTTCGTGTTTCCATTTTTATCATTTGAGAGTTAAATAATTAAAAGTTGATAAAATATTTATTCATGAATTTTTTTGTTTTTTTTCTATATTTATAAACTAGATAAAAAATATTACAAGTCATAATAATTAATAAACTTGTTTGAATCTCAAAATGTAAAAATATTAAATAAATTAGAATAAAGAGAGTATTAGATTTATAATAAAATGTTAAGGTGTGGATAAATAAAAATGAGCGGAGAAAATAAATAATTAAATAATTTTGTCCAATAAAAAACTCGACACCACGCCAGAGACACGTAAACCATGTAGGCAAATGACAGGTCAGAGATAAAAAGTGACGTAGTTAATTTATTTAAAAATAAAATATACGAATTTCAAAATCGCCAGCAAATAAGCTGATTTTAGATACGTACACGTGTTTGGTGACGTGGATCTACATCTCTTCCTTTTCTTTCTTCTTCAACAAATCACTCTCTTTCTCTCTCTACTCTCTCTCTCTCTTCTTATCTCTGCTCTTTTTTTTTCTTATATATATATATTTGAAATTTATTTTTCTCTTTAGACAAAGAGAAAGTAATACAAAATGCAGAAAGTTTGAGACAGAAACTGCAAAATTCCATCAATTAAATCTTAATTTAAGGTATGTTCAAATTTAGATTTATGATTTTTGGGAAAAGTTTTGGATTATGAAGCTGAATTTAAGTTTGATCTCTCTTAAAAAAAACAAGAGATTTGAGACCTAGAATACTTGAGCTATTAGAAATGGTATAAAATTACCTTCCGTCAACATAATAGTTCAGAAATACCCCTAACGTCTACCTTTATTTTGGGGTATTTCAAAGATAATAGGGTTGATCGATGGTAATTTTATACCATTTTCAATAGTTAAAACGATATGTTATGCTCTTTTTTGTTCTTATAATAATGCATAGAAATTAAAAAAAAATTGTTATGTTTTATTCTTCCTTTGTTTGAATATTGATATTTTCTAGTGGTAATTTAGGTAGGTTGAGGAGGACTAGATGGTCATTTCATCCTATGTAATTCTATACTCATTTTTTTTTTTGTAAAGTTCGTCTCTTCACTTGGTTTTATGTTAGGACTATGAGTGGACGATTATGCCCCTGTAAGAAAATGAGTTTATTTTAAAGGACAGTGCATCAAGAGAGAATGACTCAGTGTGATGATAAAGAATTAATATCTTGAAGGTTTGAAAAACATAAGAGTAAAAACTTATACTGACAGGGATGGATGCAATCACTTAAATTCTGTGTTAAAATTTAGGTGTCATTTGGTAGGTGTATAAGAATAATCCTGATTCCTGAATTAGTAATTTTGGTATTAGTTATGCTTCTGTTAGTTGTCTTCCGATTATTTCTTATGCAGTATTTGGTCTGGCGTAGTAGAAGTAATATGCATGACATAATTTCTAGTAAAGAATAACTTGTTTTAAAAAATACCATTTACAAGTACGGTGTAAAGGAGGTGGAAAATGTTTTTAAGGGTTTGCATTTCAATATTATGGATTTTCATGCATTAGTTATTTGTAGCATAAATACCAAGTAGTGTGTTAGTTATACATAGATTGAAAAAGTGTATTCAATAAGGTATTTGGAATTTATTAAGTTAAATGCATGTATTATATTTTCTAATAGACTGTACCGAACGATCCCTTAGAAGTTTGGGCTATAGAAACTATTTCGTAAAGTGTCTATCTTTGAAGATGTTACATAGTATATATTTGCCTTTTAGAGTAATTGAGATTCTTTAGCTAAATATTAGCTATTTAATGTGCTATGCATTGTACTGGAATATATTAGGATGGATGAAACTTATTTGCTTCTCTGCTTTGGATGGTTTTGTTGTTGCGCATTGTTTGACAGGGCTTTGTTTTATGCAGTTGGCATAATAATCTTGGTTAGCATACCTCCAACAACTACTACGCCCAAGTCCCAAACAAGTTGTTATATTGTTAGTACCTCTTAAAGGAAATAATCATCTCAGCAGTGAATTAGTAGAGTGTCTAGTTGCTTTCTGACACATGGGAAATATTGAGGACAGGAAGTCTTCTACGTCTGAGAAATCATTTTCGACAGCACCGGTAAGCAAATACAGAATTGTGTATTGTTTATTATGTGTAGAGTGCTTGATATTGTTCTCTCTGTCGCTCGTGTCTTTAAATGTCCTCGATGTTAGTTTCCTCTTTTAGTATTATCTTTTCTTTGAAATTCATCCCTGTAAATGTCTTCATGTATTGACAGGATCAAAGCAGTTTTCATGTGTATCCTGATTGGGCTGCTATGCAGGTTAATCATTTTCCGCCATGTTGTTAGATATTATTAACATAGGTCTAGTGGTTATTGACATTTTTATGTAAATTGCTAAATCTTCAGGCATATTATGGTCATCGAGTAGTTGTACCTCCATATGTTAGTTCTGCTGTTGCACCTGGTCATGCTCCTCATCCTTATATGTGGGGCCCGCTACCGGTACTTTCCGGACTGAACTTTTCTTTTATATTCTTGCAAGTTGTTTTATTAAAGTGCTAGGAAATAGTTTATCTGGCTTCACCGACACGAGGTCTAACTAGAATTCTCCTTTTTTAGCCTATGTTGCCACCTTATGGAACACCATATGCAGGAGTCTATGCACATGGTGGTGTTTATCCGCACCCTGGAGTTCCTATTGTGAGTCCCCATTCTAGCATCTCCATTCTTTTTCTTTTCTGAAATCAAGAGTGCTTTTTGATAATTGTGCTTTCTAAAGTTCTCTACATGTAATATCAGAATAAGCCACTGGAAACAGCAGAACCAATGCTGGTGGCTTTCATCTTAACTGAACCCTGTGAGCAGCTTTCGCCTCGGTAATTACCTAACGAGAAAAAGCCGATGCAAAAGTAGTCCTTTACGCTAGGAAACGCCAGAGAGACTGACCTCTGCTAACTAGTTTTGTTCACAGTTTGCTAGGCCATCACATTTAGTTTAGATTATAGGGCATTGATCAACAGCTTTAACGAGCTAGGTCCACTAATTTCTTAAAGGAACTGAGAAAAGTAACTACTGAGGAAGAAGGGAAGGTTATGACTATGTTAACAATAATGGTGTGTGAAAACATTAGTTATCTGATTTAGGAATTATGCCCTTCAATTGGCCATACAATGATTTCCAGTATCTACCTTATTAGGATTTATGAGTGTACTCCTCAGCTGTTGGTAAAAAAATGTTGTATTTGTTGTGTTTCTTAGTATGATGGAGAAGGTTATTTTTATTATAAATTCAGTTGAATATTTACGGATTGGCTCAAGCTAACGGTGATCATTGATAGAGGGTAGTCATATCAAAACTAGATCCACCTTTACAAGTTCAACAAAGTGGGGTCTGTGGAGGGTAGAGTGTACACAGGTCTTACCCCTATTCGTGGAGGTAGAGAGGTTATTTCCGAAAGATCCTCGGCTCAAGTGAAGGAAAACAAAGTAGTAATGAAAATGAAAAACGACAGTGAAGAAAAAATACAACTAATAGGAAAGCAGTAAAGAGCATGAAGTACCAAACAACAAAATAGTACGTTCACCTAAACATAATAAACAACGGATAGCAAAGCATATGACTGTATATTTTTGTAGAGTTACTGTAATGTATGCCTCTAGTGACAAAAGTTGTGGCTGAAACATACGAACATGCCCATTTATAGATTATTTTTCTGATTTCAGGTGTCCCGTCCTCAGGCGCATGGAATGACATCATCTCATGTTGTTAGCCAAACCGAGGTATATGTTACTTTTAGTTCTTTGACTTCTTTCAGTGTTTATGAACTTATTTGCTTCTGGAAAATGCCCGAACTACAAGATTATGTTCCCTTTAAGCTCAATGTAGTATTCTGGTACCTAATAGTGGGATTGAAGCTAAATCAGTTTACATTGTGTAGAATACTGCTTCTTTGAGTATGGATACTTCTGCTAAGTCTTCGGGGAACTCTGATCAAGGCTTGACGAGTCAGTCAAAAAGGTTTAATGGGCTTGGAATCTCAATAGGGAATCACAGTGTTGACAATGGTGCTGGCACTGACCATGGACCTTCGCAGAGGTTCGTGTAAAACCAGTTCATGCTTGTGATCATATGTTGTTTAAGAAACATAAGCGACTCAGTTGTAGATACTCTCTTCATTTCAATTTGTTTGTCTGGTTTTGACTTGGCACGAAGTTTAATAAAGTAAACAAGATTGTATCTTGTGGTCTTAAACTAAATATAAGTACAATGTACCAAAATATCTTTTAATCTTGTTGTCTTAAAATATGCTATGTGGACAGTCGATATTAATGACATTCCATTTGAAACAGCTAAAATGGGAAGTAAGACAAACAAATTGAAACGGAAGGAGTAGAATACCTGCAATTAGTGGTCCTTCTGTTCTGGAGACCACTCTTTAATCCTGTTAAAGATATTGAGTATTGACTGATTGTTAGTTTCGTGCCATGACAGTGGGCAAACTGAAGGCTCAAGTGACGGAAGTAACATACACACAGCAGAGGTGTGATCCGAGATCTCTAAATCTGTTTGTCTTAATTTTTTTATTTTTTCTTTATTTGTATTTGCTAATAAGGTTAGTGTTGCTGATACTTTCTCCTCATGCTCTAGGTGGGTGAGCACAGTAAGAAAAGAAGCCGCGAGTCAACTCCTAATAACTGTAAGAGTTTAGTCTCTTTCTCACTTCCTATTCAAATTTCAATAGTTATAGGATTTGCATATTTGTGAACTCTGCAGTTTCTCCAGATTGAACTTCAAGGGTTTTTTCTTTAAGTCAATTCTAATTTCCACTTCCATATTTGTTGACGTTAGTGTCAACCGTCAAGTGTTGTAAGGTCATGAGCTTAAGACTTTTGAGGGTGGTGTCAGGTACATGCAACAAAAGAAATTGTGATAATTTCTTAATGGCATGATACATAATAGACGCTTTAACTTTGCCTCACTTGGCAATTAAACACTCCAACTTTGGGTAAGCACGTGTAGACACCTCAACTCGTCTCCATTGTGTTAGTGGAACACTCCAACTCATCGAGACATCTCCAAAGTTTATGTGTCATTTCAGCATCGGGTGTCCATGATGGGGACGAGTTGGAGTGTTTAGTTGTCAATTGGGATCAAGTTGAAGTGTCACAATGTGCACTCTCAAAGTTGGAGTGCTTACTTGCCAGTTGAAGTCAAGTTTGGGTGTCGGTTTATGTATTATGCCTTGCTTAAATAGATAAATCACTCTTGAAGCTTGTGATATTGCAGCTTCAACCTTTAAAGGAAATGCTCGAAGTGGGTACATTACAGCCGTCTGTACTCTATACCTATAAACTTAGTTTTCAATCTACTCCTGGTTCTTTTGTCAAAATTTCTCTATTATTATTGAAATACATGACTATATTACTGGTAAAAGAGTTGGACTATATGGTTTGCCTTTCTTTTACCCGTCATTAAATGTGTAGGGTCTTTGTCATTCTTTTTCCTGGGCACTATAATAATTAGAAGTATCAGTTTCTCAAACTTGGTACACTTGATTGCTTCAACATTATTACTCGATGATGCATTTACTAGAGGGTATACAAAAGTGAGAAAAGTCGAGCCTGAAAGTAGTTTGCCTGATTTTTTATTTTCAAAATCTATTGAAGCTGGCGACGGAAAAAGTCAAAGACTGTGCAGTCCACAACGTACTAGGGAAGTAAATGGGGCCTCAGAGAATGGAATTGGTATAGCTGTTAATCCTGGTATTATAGCAGAAAAGTTAGCGGGAACAACATTTTCTTCGATTTTGACTACTACTCCACTAGTAAAATCTAGTCCAACTTCACAAATCAGTCCTGCAATGCCGGGTGAAGTCTGGTTACAGGTATATGCATGTATCAGAAGAACTATTCTTTTACTTATTTTGACGTGATGTTGGGTGTCTGCAATGTTTGTTTTAGTGTATGAACTTGACGAGAACTCTGTTTATTATGTGAAATCTAAGTTTCTAATTGTTGAATGCATCTATATATTCAGAATGAACGTGAGCTGAAGCGGGAGAAGAGGAAGCAGTCTAATCGAGAATCTGCAAGGAGATCAAGGTTGAGAAAGCAGGTAAGGTGGAAATGTGCACATTATTGAATATTTAGATACTGAATTAGTCTTAATATATAGACTATATTTAATTTACTGTTTGCAGATATTATTTCTGATAAACAATACTTTTTTTTCACCCCTCCTCCCTCCAGGCGGAAGCTGAAGAATTAACAGTGCGGGTTCAATCTTTAACCTCTAAAAATTTGGCACTCAGATCAGAAATAAACAAATTCACCGAAAACTCTGAGAAACTAAAGTTTGAAAATGCTGCTTTAATGGTATGAGTTCGTCCCTCGGTTATATAGTCTTATGTATTTTCGTTATCTGGGCTTTACGAAGTATATGTCTTGATTGTACAGGAAAGACTAAAAAACAAGCAAGGACAAGCAAAAGAGGTAACTTTAGGTATGATTGATGATAAGAGGCTGAAGCCTGTTAGCACAGCAGACCTACTAGCAAGAGTCAACAATAACAATGGTTCATTCAGTAGAACCAACGAAGACGGTGAAGTTCATGATAGTACCTCTGGAGCAAAGCTTCATCAACTCCTTGATGCTAGTTCCAGGACTGATCATGCTGTGGCTGCTAGATGATCATAATATTCATGACCATGGATATGTGGTGCCTAAGTATAAGAAATTTGACAGTACAGAAGAGCTTAAGAAATTCTAATTTCGTCTAGTTGTAATTTATCCATAGATGAAGCTGAGGAGTGTTTTTTTTTTGTCCCTTCACTTCAGAGTGCCATGTTGCATGATTGTCTTGTGTAAACTAGAAACTTGACTGATTGATAAGAGTTTGGTTTGGATATGTATGGAGCAGTCAACAAGTGATCTTTGTGATGTGTTGGGTGTTTGTTTGTCCATTATAGAAGTGATTAGTTGACTAAAGTTTAAGTTAAGCCTTAGCTGGCTAGTGCTATGATGATATCCTTCATCTTGAAGAAGAATTTTAGCATCTTGAATTTAACAAGTCTCAGGTTTGAGCCTCCTGGATATATAGTTTCCTTTTGTTATGTAGCACTTTATTCCGATGCGAATTTGAATTTAGTCGAATTTCAATGTAGATAGGAATGGCATGATATAAGTTAGGTGTAAGATAATTTTGTATTGGGTTGATTTTAACTCAATCCAATATAGCATATTTTATATTGTACCTGTTGAGTGTATTTTCTACTATTATATAGTAGCAAATTCTTTGCTTCATTTGTAAGTAGATTCTTGGTGGTTGCTTTCGTTGTTGTTTTTTTTTAAAAAAAAATTAATAACATTATCTCCGTTTAATTTTTGGCATTTGCTCCTTCAATAAAATATCTTGGTACTTACAAAAACTGAATATGGGCAGAAAATAGTATTTTTATTAATGAAGAGAGCAAGGTATTAAATTGAGTTACAAGGAAAATAATAAGATTCCTAAAGGAATTGAACTAAATTAATCTAAATATATAATAATTGTTGAATTAGTAAATTCAATCCTAATATAATTAAATTACTGATCTTAATACGACTAAGCTATCGAGTCATGTTCTAATGCCAGATGTTCTAATAGTACTTTGGTTATTCTTGGTAAACTATGACTGCTTTGTTTCTTAATTCTCAGTCAATCTTTGATATTTGTTTCCTCAACTTTGGTTTAAGGTTTCTCGTCAACTAATGTCGATCAGTAAAACTAAACAATATTATGAGTTGTTTAGTAAGGTGTATCATATAATACTATAAGCATGAACATCTTAACCCCAAAGTTAATTTACCGTTTTAACCCTACAATATCATTTATATATTAATTTATTAAATATATTAGTTAAACCTATTAACACCAAAGTTGATTTACCGTTTTAACCCTACAATATCATTTATATGTTAATTTATTAAATTTATTAGTTAAATATCAATTATTATAAATTTAATTTGCTACAGCCCTAATTTAATTATTCAGAAACGCCCATCGTTTGCTGCTCCACTTCTCTTCTGCAATGGTTATGAAGTTTCATTATCCTTCTTCCAAAACCTTTTCATCTACTCTCATCATCTGTATAAATGTCTCAAATCACATGTTATTGTCCATTAAATTGTTTCTCTTTTCTATGCCTGGATTATATACAGGTAAATATTTTTGGTGCTCTGTTTTTGTTGCCTAATAGTTACAGTGAATTTTTAACAGAAGTGTGATTATTGTTCATTGAACTGCGTTTTTCATCAGAAAAAAAGCAAAATTAGAAAATAAATTCATCGAGAAACAGAGAATTGACTCACCGGAGTGTTTTCCCGATCTGTATGTGCTAATAATGGCGGCTGCTTAGTTCAGCGGCGGCTTCAGAATAGTTCAAAAATAGTCCTTTTAAGTAAATGTATTAAGGGAATTATTCAGAAACGCCCCATTGATCGTTGCTGCCCCACTTCTCTTCTGCAACGGTTATGAAGTTCATGATCCTTCTTCCAAAACCTTTTCAGCTACTCTCATCATCTGTATAAATGTCTCAAATCACATGTTATTGTCCATTAAATCGTTTCTCTTTTCTGTACTTTTTTTTTAACTTTTAATCATTCACTTTTGTTAAATGTTGTTTGTGGTTTTTAAACACTGCAGGTGTTTAACTTTGCTGTAGGGAACAATAGGCGAGGTCGCTTTGTTAAGGTTAATCTACTTTTGCTGACGTTAATGTTTTTGTTTTGCTGCTAATTGCAAATATATGTGCACCCTTAGCTTCCTAGCACATTGCGAGTTTAATTGATAGTTTTTACATGGTCTTATATGAACTCGCACATTACAATTACTTTTACTTGATAGCTTTTAGTGAAGGTAATGAGAATTTTCTTGAAACTGCATGATCTTTCACAAGGAACAATGAGACAGGAGCAGCTGCCACTGCAAGTTGCTGTAGTGTGTGTAGTACTTGTCCAAATTGGAATTGGCAATTATGTTTTGGGGCGATGTCTAAATCAATAATAAAGGATGTTCTGTTTTTTCCTTCTTTAGCATAAGGTTTGCCTCCTCCTACTGAATCATAAGCATCTAAACTTTTTTATGAACATAAACGGTGAAATCTTTGAGAGTTGCTTCCTGAATCTTAACTAAAAAGTGTAGCATACCTCATTCTAATTGGGATTCACAATGGTGGAGGAACAGAATCTGAAAAAGAAGTATTCTAGCTTCAGAGAAACATGAGAGTCTACTAGATATATTTTTCAATTTTCTCTTCTTTTGTCGTTTAAATAGAGTTTCAAACAACCAAATCTTCTGTCCTAGCTAGTGGAGCTATGTGATGATCAAAATAAGCTGGTGATAGTAATATTGACGAGAATGTTTACATTCATCATGGACTTTTGCTTATGTTTCATACCTTCAGTTTCATTGTGAGCTATCAAGGTCATTTGCCATTTTTAAGCAGCCTTACTAACACTTCAATTGTCTCTGCTTGTAGCCTCAGCCATGTGATTAAAAAAATTCATGGCTGTCTTGGCCGCTACGAAGGAGAAAAATTGTCAAGAAAATAAAGCCAAGGAAATTAAAAAATGGTTCTAGTGAAGCAGCATGTAAATGATAATATAAGCTCATATGCATATTGCAGCAAAAGTATCACTTCAGCGTAACACCTTAACAGATGAGTAAAATAAAAATATTTTCCAAAAAACAGTGACAACATGAAAGATGTACCTTTTCCTCTCTTAACAGTGCCTGGCACCAACTTCACACGATATTTGTACGATTGTACTGCATTATAAGGACCACAGACGGGCACAACATATAATAGAATATCATTTGGCAATGGATTTCTAGTCAAGTAGTCCACATCATTTTGTGTCTTTTTTTTTTTACTTTTAATCATTCACTTTTGTTAAATGTTGTTTGTGGTTTTAAAACACTGCAAGTGTTTAGCTTTGTTGTAGGGGACAATAGGCGAGGTCGCTTTGTTAAGGTTAATCTACTTTTGCTGACGTTAATGCATTGGTTTTGTTGCTAATTGCAAATATATGTACACCCTTAGCTTCCTAGCACATTGCGAGTTTAATTGATAGCTTTTGCATGGTCTTATATGAACTTGCACATTACGATTAGTTTTACTTGATAGATTTTAGTGTTGCATACCCCACAATATTACGCGGATAAGGATACTTTGTAGATCCTCCTAGGATTGGCCTGACATAAGTTGAACCCTTTTCAGGTTCTCCAAGGTCATTGTAATAAGCATAGTCATAAACCCTGTCCCACTCCTCAAGCTTTCCAATTCCATTTCCTCTCAAGTTCAACAATTCCTCTTCTTATACCAGTGCAATTTTACTGGAGTTTCACTTGGAAGCCAAGCCTGCATCATGTAAAAAAGTGATCTGTCATAAACTGCATAGGCGTATGGATATACATATTATTTGAAAAACAAAGTGCGCACCTGATTCACAAAGGTTGAGTTTGATTGCCTACTTGTAAGTTGTAATTAATGTCTCTCTGAAGCAGGTTCTCGCTCGTTCAAAATAATTGAACTTGGTGCTGCAACATATTTAAGAGTAGGAATCATTTATATTTCGAAGGAGTTTCTTTTAGATCCAAGGTAATTTCCTACTCTGCAACTTGAAAGTAAATAACATGAATTTGCGTAAGATTGTACATGTTTCACTTACTAAAGAAGCGAAGAATAAAGGAAATAAAATTTACAATAATAAGCATTAGTCTATGTGAGGGAATTATTTATTGATTTTTGCAGAAAAAATTGAGCTATGAATCAGTTTTGGGTCATCAAAATAGAATATTTCTCAATTTTCTGCAGATCTTTTTAAAATATCTTCTTTTATCTGTCGTTTTAATTACAGTAAATTATGTCATGCTGTCTTATTTTATTTTCAAGATTTGTGTGCACATGTAATGTACCAAATCTCTCGTTACACTGAAATTTTGTACTAATTATTAGCTGTAATATGGTTAGTTTGATGTCACAGCTTAGCTTAGCAGCAATCATACACTTCATTGATCATCGATGTTTTAACTATATGAATTTGCAAATACTATTTACCTGCCAGCCAGCTTCAATGGTATTAAGATCATCCCCAAAAGTACCAGAAATGATCCAACACGTTTGATAGGACAGAAAATATTTTCCTATAAGTAATTTTGTGGACAACGATTTTCTGAAATATTTTGTACGAAAACACAATATTTGCGCCCAATTAAGGTATTATAGAATAAAGTTATTATCATAACATGCAAACAGATTGTCCACCAAGGACTTTTCCATTTTGAATTCTATACGTTTGCAATATTTCCGTTATAGTAACTTGTTACATTTTATCTTGATTTACTTCTATCTGAATCTACATTTATCATCTCTTCATGTTCTAATAATGTTAGCAGGTTTCTTGCTTTTGGAAACACAAGAATAGGTATCATTTCTCCACCCTGGAACTTGCTTCAATTAATGTGATATTTATACTATTGTTAGTTGAAGTTGCTCGCTTTTAAAATTTAAAAAGAAAAATAGTTTATGTTTCGTGAATATTACATTCTTGATCATCTTAATTATTAGACCAAAAGAACACTAATTATATAAAAACAAATAGCATTTACATCACAAATATATATTGTATTAGTACATCCTAGATACTACAACAATACAATGACAAGTCTAGAAGAGCTCGAGAACCAGTGCCTACCAATTAGCAAGTTGAAGAAATATGCAACAGAATGGGTTATTAAAGTCTTAGTCATTCGTCGGAGTTTAACAAAAGAGTATATAAATGCAAATGGTGAAGGTATTCGTTGGCAACTGATATTAGTCGATGAAGAGGTAACTCTATTTTAATATTTTGTTATATACATTATTTAATATGTTAACTTCTTTTGGAATTCTAATGATTATGGTCCTAACCACAGGGTATACAAACCACTCTTTTCAACAAAGATGTTCATGCATGAAACAGGTCTTTTCAACTTAATCGAAGTTACTACATTATAAATGGAAAATTAAATGGACCTAAACCAAACTTCTTATCCGTACATAAGGAGCTCGAACTAGCATTTATGAACAACACCGAGGTCATTGAGGACAAAAGTCATTTTAAGACTGAACAATTTTCAAATGGATTTATTATATTTGATGAAGCTGAAAAAATCACTAATGGAAGTTTGTTTGGTAAATTTCACAAAATGTTTATTGTTTGTTCCATACATTAAGAAAATAGATTTTTTAACATATTTTTTTTTATAGATGTGGTGTGTATTTTACTCACAGTAAAAGCACTAACTGGAGAAGGACGAAGCATTAGACGCGAAGTAATCGTTACAAACGAAAGGTAACATATACTTTCTATGCATCCTACATATAAATATTTCACGTTAATAAACATTCATCATAATTTATTTTTTTTACTTGTATAGGTATGATCGAAAAGTCATGACTTTATGGGCAGACTTTGCTGAAATCGAAGGTCAAATGTTACAAAGCCTTGAAAGTGACAAACTAGTTCTTGCCTTTTGTGATGTAGAATCATCAATTTATCAAGGTACACATCTCCACACTTGATATATTTGAGTCAATTTTCAAAGTACATAAAAGTATCATTGAATTAATTACTCCTGTTGAAATAGGGAATTTTGTCCTTTCCACAACTCCTGTTAGTAGTTTGCTTATAAATCCACAATTTGAAAAAGCGAACAATCTCCAAAAATGGTAAGTAATACATGTTTCATCACACTTATTTAGAGGCTACCCACATGCTACATTATTAATATTTTTTATTCATTTCTTAAAAATTTCAGGAATGACAACATGAAGGCAGAAAAGATTGACGTAAGTCTATTGCAAAGCAGACTAATGCAAACTGCCCGTCAAGTGAAAATTAGTAATATTTTAAATGGTTCACTTGCCATTGTGAAGGTACTCTCCTATACAACACTCATCTTTTACTCCAATTATATATTACAAATGTAATTACGTGATTTACTGAATTTACGTATACGACATGTACTATAAGTTCAATGCTACGGTCACTGACATTGACAGTAACACCGACCCATGGTATCTTGGTTGCAACAAATGCTACAAGCGAGTTACTGTTATAAATAGTATTGCAACTTGTACCTACTGTAGAGCTGAAGATGTTGATTATGAGGTGAGGTAAACTACACAAACAACCAAGAACAAATATTGCTTACTCCAGATGCATGAAAAAAATTATTAACTAATTAGCTTACTATGTCGCTATCAAATAATTAGAACCACACTGATTAAAACATCCAATTTTATTTAGATATCGGTTAAAGATTGATGTCACTGCTGAGGATCAATTTCTAAGCATTACAATGTTTGATGCTGCAAAATACTATTTTGGTTGTAACGTAAAAGAATATGTTCTCTCTATATCTGAAAAGGTAAATCACTTACTCTATGAAACATTGGCCTGTATAAATAACTTTACCGTATTTCAATTGTAAGGCTAATATATACATTTCCATATTCCACAGAAAGAACAATCACCATACTATCGCAAGATGGTATTAAGTAAAGGGAAAGAATTCAGTATCCTTGCTAAGATTGATCGTAAATTCCCAGATGTTGACACAAACATGAATGTGATAGCTATGGAGATACATGAGGTTTCCAAAAAATTACCACCAGATCAAACCAAGGTTAAAATGCCAATTACAAAACAAAGAAGCAAGAGGATGAAGATACTAAGTGATGATGAAAAAATGAAAGAAATAGTTGCAGGCATACCTCATGTTGAAAAGATATTGCAGCAGTTGAAACTGACATTGAAAATCCACAAAAAAAATGCATGCAAGAGGACTAACAACATTAAGCAAGTCATTGCAGATGATAATCCACATAAATTGAGGATACATGAGGTAGAAAAACAGAATGTACTAGATGAAAGTGACGACGAAGCCCCACTAATTCAACTACAAAGAAAAAGGACCAGGAAGGTTAAAGGAAAAAACATCATGCCCTATCCGATGGAAAAGAAGATCAAAGAGGAAAAAAAAAATATATAATTGATTTAAAATTTTCTTATTTTTATCTACCAATGCTTATTATCTCCCTAATATTTAAAAACAACTTATCTTTTTTCACCAAGCAACTTCACCTAACATCGTTTTTATTTTTAACTTACTTTCCTATATCAATGCATTTTGTTGACTGTTTCACTAAACATTCAATGTATGCAATTTATTACTTCAAAACAGATCAACAACAATCTTCTGCTGCAATGTATATCCTCATACATAAAAAAGGTTTGCATACATCATAACCTATAATAGATGTTTTTTCCTATATATGTCAAATATGTGACTACAATTGCCATTAATGATTCCGTTATGTTTTAGATCAATGCTAAATTACATATGCTAAATAGGAAGAGATAAGAGAAGTGTCACACCAACAATCCAAATTTTAACACCATCCAACAATGACACACAACCAACATCAAGGTAAGTCTATTATGTTAAGTACTTATCACAATTCAAAATTAAATTTAACCCTTCTATTCACTTCACTTCACTTCACAGGTGATACAAATATAACCACTGCTTTCATGCCAAATCAAGCAGGTGATAAAGAAAAAAACATTCCTTCTACTAGTAAAACTGATCAGCAAGACAACCATACAAAAAAAAAAATCCACCAACACAGGTAAGAACTTACATAATCATGTAAAATCCAACATACATGAGTACTTAGTACAATGCAAACATATTCGCATACACACATACAAAAATATTACATCCTTTGTCTAAATGTACCAAAAAATGTTCCCCTTATAGAGAAAAGTCAATTGCAAAGCGCATTGCGAAGAGTGGATAAGTATATATTAGCAACCCAAACAATATCACATCTCGAAGATGAACATCCACGTTTGAAAAAATAGCGTAAAATTAATTGGCTATTTAGAGCATTATGTGAAGAGTCTGAAGTTAGAGGTACACCGGAAAACCCTTTTTATATCTTACATAACTTGAACATTCAATAATTTTATCAAATTACATTTCTAACATATCTCTAAAAATATTTCTATATATAGTAATTGTTGCTTATAACTTATCTTTATCATATCTGCACGTGCTGAAAGCCGTCCCAGAATGTATTTATTGTGCTGCAAAAAGATTGGAACATGAACCTCCAGCATTCTATTGTGCAAGCGGATATATCAAATTGGCAAACACCGAAGCACCAACAGAACTATATGAAATGTTTGTGGCATCTACTCCAGACGCGGTAGAGTTTCGTAAAAATATTCGTGCATATAATAGTATCTTTGCTTTTACATATTTTGGTGTTAACCTGGATAAGGAACTAGCATCTGCAAAAAAAAAGGAGTATACACATTCAGGGCACAAGGTCAAATTTATCACAATCTACCATCGTTGCTACTACGTGATAACAATCCATGTTACTTCCAACTATACTTCTTTGAAACAGACAACGAATTGACCAACAGGATATCGAAGGTGAATGAAGGAATTCTTTCAGACCATATTGCAACAAAAATCAAACAAGTAATGGAAAGTAACCCATATGCACAAATATTTTGCCAATTAAAAAACCAAACAAGTTTCCACAATTTTCAACTTCGTATTGCTGCAAATGCCTCTTTGGATCAACGAGTGTACAACAGACCCTCGGTAAGTCAAGTAGCAGCAATTTGGATCGATGGAAACAATCCAAATATACCTTTTGATCGAGAAATAATTGTTCATGAGCACTCATGGGTACAAACATAGAGTAAAACACTATTTTGGTTGTTATGACCCTCTTCAATATCCTTTGTTATTCCCAAGAGGTGAAGGTGGATGGCATCAAGGAATAAGAAAACGGAGCAATAAACTGCCTCACAGAAGAAGTGCTCACTCACCACCTATACTCAATGATATTTCAACATTCATATCAGCTGATGCAATGTTAGCCAACGAGGATCAAGGTAAAATACATTACATTATGGCCTCTAATAGCAAAAATGTAGTCATGTTCTTCACAAGTTAGCAACTGATAAAAAACACATACACGATATAAAAGAATTCTACCAAAGGCGTACAAAATACAATTATAAGAAAATACATTTTTCTACTATACCAATAAAATAACCAACATAAAATAAAAATAATGTTAATATGATTCCTTTCACTTGTAGATGTCCGTCGTGAGACAAAGGGAAATGTTTCTTGCAGAAAGTACTATTGTTATAAGCTACAACTACGAGAAACAGAGAGGTCAGTATTACTACTATGTGGAAGATTACTACAACAATTTGTGGTTGACATGTACATAAAATTGGAAACAACAAGGCTAGAATATTTCAGAAAGGAACAATCAAATTTTAGAAGAGAGGTTTATTAAGGTTGATAGTGTCAGCTCCGGAGAATGTAGGGGAGGTAGAATTGGGCAAAGAATACTACTTCCATCATCTTTTATTGGGGGGCCACGAGATATGAAAAAACGCTATATGGATGCAATGGCTTTGGTACAACATTTTAGTAGACCAGATCTGTTTATAACAATGACGTGCAATCTTGACTGGATTGAAATCCAACAAGAATTGCGCCCCGGACAAACTCCTCAAGATAGACCTGACTTGGTAACAAGAGTATTCAGAGCTAAGTTGCAGGATCTAAAATAATAAGTTTTCAAGAAAGAAATATTTGGAATTGTTGTGGCTCATGTATTCGTGGTAGAATTTCAAAAACGAGGACTACCACATATACACCTACTTCTCATATTAAAAGAAGGGCACAACATCAAATCAGGAGATCAGTACGATAGGTTTATCTCAGCAGAGATTCCAGATAAATATGAATATCATACATTGCATAAATTAGTGCTCAGATATATGATGCATGGTCCATGTGAAAACAAACGTCCAACAAACACATGCATGCAAAATGGACAGTGTAAATATCATTATCCAAGGCCATACAACAACAAATCAATCCAAGCAAAGGATGGATATCCAATTTATAAAAGAAGAATGGATGGAAGAATAGAGATTGTTCGTGGAATGCATATGACAAATCAATGGGTAGTACCTTATAGCCCTTATCTGCTTACAAGATACAATTATCACATTAATGTTGAGGTTTGCTCAGGAGTCAAAGCAATAAAGTATCTATACAAGTATATATATAAAGGACATGATCGGTGTGCGGTTTATGTTCAGTCTGATGATGGTGAAAATGTTATTGATGAAATACAAACATTTCAAGATGCGCGATGGGTCTCACTGCCTGAAGCACTATGGAGAATATATGAATTCAACTTGACTGAAATGCAACCTGCAGTCATCAACCTTCAACAACATTTGCCAAAAAAACATTCAGGTACACATATTAATGCATTATAATACACATTTACTTAAAAAACAATTAAATTATCAAATACAAATACTAACTCAAAACAAAATCACAGTGTTTTACTGGAAATATCAAAATTTAAAAAATGTCATCGCCTGGGATGGTGTCAAGCAAACAATGTTGACCAAATATTTCAGAATGTGCTCAATTGACTCCGAAGCAAAAACATATCTTTATAGAGAATTTCCAAAGTATTATGTTTGCAATTCAAAGGTAAAGACTTGGACAAAAAGGAAAACAAGATCTGTAATTGGTCGCATTGCAATCGGTAAGCTGAATGTAGTAAGCTATAAAATCATACACATTGATAATTTTTAAACTTATTAATTAGTACATATTGATTATATTGCACAGCTAATCCTCGAGAAGGGGAAATATATTATGAGCAGTTGTTACTAAACCATGTAAGGGGACCATTGTCATTCAACGACCTACTCACGGTCAATGGCAAGCAATGTCAAACCTTCAAAGAAGCAGCCAAAGAAAGAGGGTTACTTGAGTCCGACAACAACATATCAGAATGTATAAGAGAGGCCGTTGTTTTCAAAATGTCATTCGCTCTTAGAAGTTTGTTTGCTACAATTTTGGTTCATTGTAACCCAACGGATATTAGAAAACTCTGGGATACTTATTATGAGGATTTGTCAGAGGACTTCAGCAGGCTATATAGCAACTCACACAATACTATACTACAGTCTACTCTGAAAAGTATTAATAATTGCTTGCAAAGTATGGGCAAAAGCATAGACATATATGACATTCCTCAACTAGATCACAATTTCCTCGAAGTTGGTTCATCAGAATGTAGAGAAATAAATGAAGAAATGTCCGTGCAAATACCACCAGAAGATTTTGATGCACAGTCACAATTAAATCCAGAATAACATCATGCTTTTACAAAAATAATGCAAACAATCAATGCTGGAACAACTGCAATATTCTGTGGATGGGCCCGAGGGAACTGGAAAAACATATTTATACCGTGCATTACTTTCCAATGTTATATCAAGAGGTATGATAGGTTTGGCAACAACAACCAGTGGCGTAGCTGCTTCAATCTTACCAGGAGGACGTACAACACACTCAAGGTTTGAGATCCCTCTTCAAACAAGTGAATCAACTATGACAAACATGTCAAAGCAAAGTGGTGTTGCCAAATTGATTAGAAAAGCAAAAGTGATTATATGGGATGAAACACCATGGCTAAACGACAAACAATAGAAACAGTCGATAGGAGCTTCAGAGACATAATGGACATCGATAAACCATTCGGCGGAAAAGTCATGGTTTTTGGAGGAGATTTTCGGCAGGTGTTACCAGTAGTTCCAGAATCAACTCGAGCAGAAATTGTAAATGCAAGCTTGGTCAAATCATATCTCTGGCCTTTGATGTAGAAGATTCAATTTACTAGAAATATGAGAGCAAGAACAGATCCAACATTCAGTGAGTTCTTACTTCGAGTGGGTAACGGTGATGAACCAACAATAAGAGAAAATTTAATCCTCCTCCCAGAACAATTAACAATCAAACATTCCAAGGATGGAATCTAGAAGAATCCAAAATAAAAGAGATATTTCAAAACCTGCAAGAAAATGTTGCAACAACAAAATATGTCACTGAAAGAGCTATTTTAGCAAGCAAAAATGACCATGTGGATAAAATTAACAACAAGTTAATATCTTAATTCCCAAGTGAAAGCAAGATATTCAATAGCTTTGACTCAGCAGAAGATGACACCAACAACTATTACCAAGAAGAATATCTAAATACTTTAACACCAAATGGTCTCCCACCACATAGGTATTGAACATAATACATTACAACTTACAAGAGGCAGAAAAAAATGGATACATTTTGACATATCTTAATTAATGCAGGTTAGAATTGAAGGAAAATGCACCTATCATGTTGCTAAGGAATTTGAACCCTTCAAGTGGCTTATGCAACGATACACGAATGATATGTCGAGGTTTCTCTCAAAATGTCCTACATGCAGAAATATCAAGTGGTCATTCTGCAACAAAACATGTGTTTCTTCCAAGAATACAACTATCACCACCAGAAAATGAAGGATATCCATTTAAATTCATTCGAAAGCAATTCCCCATACGCCTTTGTTTTGCAATGACTATAAATAAAGCTCAAGGTCAAACAATTCACAATGTTGGTTTGTATTTGCCCCAACATGTTTTCTTACATGGTCAATTATACGTGGCGCTATCAAGAGGGATATCTATGTCCACAACAAAAGTACTTGTACTAACAGAGCAACCCAAACGTCAAAAAGGAACATACACAAAGAACATCGTCTATAAGGAAGTTTAAGGTACGATAACCCCATATACATATATGGTCATTCTAACACATATAATTAAATATTTACAGATACTATATACTAACAACATTACATTGCTTCAAATCACAGGTTTAGAAGACGCCAATAAACCTATTCAAGCATAATGGATTCTTTAACAACCCACACTCTACGATGTGTTAGGGTCATTTTCAAAATATTTCTTTCATTACTATTATCAGCTTTATTAACATTATATTCTATTATAATGTTTAAATATTAGTATTATTAACAAATAACCGTACTTTCGTACTTCTGTTTAAACACTTCATATTAACTGCATGTTATTGTTACTAATTATTATTAAATACGTCAAATCTTTTTCACTATACAACATCACTAATACCTCATGTAATCATCAAATGACTAATAAACACAATGTACGCTTCTACTACATCAATAACAATTCACCTAATCATCAAAACACAGATTTATAAGAAAAATTTACATAGAATGATATTACTTACCATAGCTCACACGTGCAACGCACGTGTCCCTGACTAGTAAGTATAATATTGTGTAGAGCGTGTATTGATAATATTTGCATTAGTAAGGCTTGTAATAATAATGTTTGCATTAATTATGCAAAGATTATTTCTTCTGATTCAGTATAATAAAAGTAATAGTAATATGTATTGCATAATTTCTTTTAATTGTAATATTGGCGAACAATATCTTAAATGGAAATACATCCTCAACAAATCGCACAACTAGGGATTAGTACACCTTTGCAGAAATTGGGTCAACACTCAAAACACTGGTGACAGTGATGGGATAATGAGAAACCAAGATAGACACACGGGGTAGATTTTGATTCAAGTTTATTTTTCGTGTATGGTTCAAGACATGGATAGCATAAACAATCAAAGTTCGTAAAAAATTATAATCAGGTGATTTTCGAAGTAATCTTTCGAATGAGGATTGATTGTCTAGGTGAGAGGTTGAAGATGATTAATAAGGTAGACAGTGTGATGGCATGCAAAAGACAAGAATTGGGGTGGGAGTGACGCCTCATATAAGAGTGTTCTTGCAGTTTCGAAGATATGACGATGTCGTCGTTTTACAAGTGCAACTTGTTGGGGTGGAGAGGTGTTGAATGTCGTGAAGTGAAAGATAAGAGTCAATCTTTTATACTCACCTCCGCCATGAATATACAATGATAAAATTTTGGGGTCAAAATGTTTTTACATCATAAAAACGAAATTTTTTGAAAGATCTCTTTAACTTTACTTTTCTTTGTTTGTGTGTAGAGCCAAGTGTACTTCGTATATTGGTCAACAAAAATACAATAACACAACTTCTTGTCAAGAGATAAGATTGGCGATGACCCCCATAAATCACTAAAAATAATTTGAAGTGGTTTGAGCTAGACAGTTATAATTGGATAAAAGAATGTCGATGAGCTTTATTAGATAAGCAAGAATTATAATGAAAGTTTTGTCTCGCTCATAAACGGTAGCGAGAATTTATTTAAAATAAACCTAAGAACTCCAGAGTGAGGATATTCAAGACATTGGTGTCAAGTTGTGAGAGGATTGAATGTGGAGATAATGTGAGCTTGGGGATGTGAGACATGTCACTCATATAGTCCATTGTTTGTCCGATCGTGTACCAGTGGCTTCCGCTTCCGTAGATCCTTCACAACAAAGTTAAAAGAAAAAATTTAATAGCCTTAAGATTGTCTTGATAAAATTTAGAAACCGAAAGAAGCTTGCATTTAATGGAAAGTGCACACAGAGTTTGGTTTAGCTTAAATATATTATTTGATGCATTTAGTTTAGTAGAACCAGTGTGAGAGATATAAATTTTGTTACCATCACCCATGGAGACATCCTCGTTACCGTGATATGGCTATAGGTTGTGCGGCTCTGTTGTTATGTGATGGGTGGTTCCTGAGTCAACTATTCAGGGGTTGGTGTCCATTGTGAACCCAGTGGCATACTTGACTTTCGCTTCAAAGAAATTATGAGACTTTGAGTGACAAACACTGACAGTGTGTCCAATTCTATTACATAGTTGACATCGAGTAACACCGTTTGGATTAGAATTGAACTGCCATTGTGGTGGAGTGGTTGGACGCGAATTTTGGCGCCATTGTTGAGACTTGTTTGTTTTGTTTATGATTGTTGCGATTATTGGAGTTGAATTTGGTGGGAGTTGCAACTGCAACAGTGATGATACTAGGTAGTTTCTTAGCATTCTCGTGGCGAAGGAAGAGTTCAAAGTCTAGTAGCTTTTCAAACAGTTCCTCATAGGAGATAGTCGTATCGCGTGCACGAATGGCAGTAGAGATCTCATGAAATATAGGACCCCGACCACTGAGTATTTTTATGAAAGCAATGGCTAACTCATTTGAAAAGAACCGAATAGTGTGAAGATATTCAGTAATGGAGCGAGAGTCCTTAGTGACACGGCAAGCTGATAACGGAAATTAAAGACTCAGGTTTGAGATTTATTCGCATAAGTGGTATACAAAGCATCCCAAACTGATTTAGCCGAGTCAACGATAACAACAGTAGAGGCAATACCGAGTTCTACAAAAGGCAGATTTAGGATATATATTTGTGCCGAGAGTAATCGTGCGATTGTGGGACCAAATGGTTCCATCGAGATGTCCAAAGAGGTTGTACCATACATAAGCATGGAAATTTGGGCTTTCCAAGTGATGAAGTTGTGAACACCACTTAGTTTAATAGGTAATTGGGATGCAAAATTGAAATGAATGATAATATTGATACTCGTCGTGTTATCAACATTGAAAACTCTGGAATTGTTGCCATTATTGTTACTTAAGATTGGCCATTGTTTCTGTTTCACGCAAGGAAGAATTTTTTTTTATTTTACTGGTTAGAGTGTGAAGAACTCTGATACTATATAAAGACTGAATGTAGGTTGAAAAGAGTATTTTTATTAATGAAGGCAGTAAGGTATTAAATAAAGTTACAGGAAAAATAATAAGACTCCTAAATGAACTGAACTAAATTAATCTAAATAAATAATAACTGTTGAATTAGTAACGCAATCCTAATACAACTAAACTACTGATACTAATACGACTAAGCTACTGAGTGATTTCCTAACACCAGATGTTCTAAAAGTACTTTGGTTATTCTTGGTAAACTATAAATGCTTTGCTCCTTATTCTTGGGCAATCTTGATATTTGTTTCCTCAAAACAGACTTTGATTCAAGGTTTCTCGTCAACTAATGTCGATCTATAAAACTAAACAATATTATGAGTCATTTAGTAGAGTGTATAAGAATAATATTGTATAGATTGTGTAGTGATAATATTTTGTATTAGTAATGATTATAGTAGTAATGTTTGCATTAATTATGCAAAGATTATTTCTTTTGATTCGGTATATTAAAAGTAATATGCATTGCATAATTTTAAAATTTTTTTATAGATACCCTCCATAAATATAATGGAGAAGATGTAAAAAATGTTTTAAAATGCAATTAATACTTTAATCATGCTAATATATATATGTATTAGAACTTCCTGCATTAGTTTTTTTTTTTTCATGATGAGGAAAATCGCAGCCGTTACTCTTTGAGTGCGCACAAGGTAAAACTCCCGCTCTTATGCTATAGCTTGTGAACCACATAAAAGAGGTAACCCGCACTAGGCAAATCCGATGCGACGGACTCGGCCTAGAAGGCAAACCCCTGTTTTCGAACTTAAGACCTCCAACATGGAAGTCCCAAGTCCAAACCACTATGTCACCTCGAAAGATTAAACTCCATGCGTTACTAATACCATGAATTTTCATATATTAGTAATACACACTTTAGTACACAATAGAGTGTATATAACTCATACTTACATTGACCGAAAAAATATATAAAACCAGGTACTACTAATACACTAATATAATACATGCATTATTTCTTCTAATACACTCTACAAAATAATGTCTAACACTATTTAGCCCAGCACCAGTCCAATTCTAGCCCATACTTAATATTTACATTAATTTGGATTTAGTGAATTTTACTTTGACTTTTTTATGCGTTGAGCTCGGATCGGGATATCCGATTTTGAGTTTTGAATCTCTTGTCTCGATTTAGGGCTGGATTGATATTAAGTCTTGATTCAAGGTCAGGATTATATATCGAGTCTCAAGATAGGCTTAGTTTCAAATTCTCGAGTTAGGATCATGTTTATGCTCAAATACCAAGTAAAGGTCAGGGGTCGTATCTTAACGCTCAAATAATGAGTCAAATTTAGAGGTTGGGTTAGGATAAAAAAAAT
Source organism: Solanum chilense (assembly GCA_032847665.1). Taxonomy (NCBI): domain Eukaryota; kingdom Viridiplantae; phylum Streptophyta; class Magnoliopsida; order Solanales; family Solanaceae; genus Solanum; species Solanum chilense. The sequence continues at coordinate 65,176,905 of CM064967.1, forward strand.
CTAGTGTGAGTCTCAATCTCAGATCATGATTACAATCGATTCGAGGTCAAAAATCAAGTTTTGAATCAAGAATAGGTTTAGGTCTCAAGTCCTGCATCATTGTTGGATTAGATCGGAAATCCCGACCTTTAATGGTTGATGATTCAGCATAAAAAATGATTGAGGATATGCAAATCGACCTTTCGAGGTCCTTTTCTTAAAAAAATATTTTGTTTCCTCAAAAAGTCAAATCTCCAGAGGTTAGGTTTTGCAATCTAAAAAAATAAATAAAAATCCAACCCTAGTAAGATAAGTGGAGATATATCAAAACTATATTTAGAATCAGAATTATACTATCGTTTAATTAAAAATATAAATCTAACATGTGATACATTTATACCTTCAACTAAATCGAATAAAAATTTAATCCAACTAATTTTAAATATCCACCTTACTCTTTCAAATTAATATAAAATAAATTAATTTCAAAATAACTTCGTTCGCAAACCCTTAAAAATATGTAAATTATAGATAATAATAAGTGTAGGGCCAAGATAAGTTCCCCAAAATCCCAATCACACAGTACTTCCGGTGGGGCTCAAACTAGGGGCAGCCAGAACCATTGAATATAAACAAAAGAAAAAAAAAACAGCTGCAAATAAAAAGAAAAAAAAAAGTGATATATTCCTCAACCCAATTTCATCTACTAGTTTCGCGTAAAGAGTCAGCAGCTTTTCCGATTTTCTGATCAGGTAAATTCATGCCTTTTATCTATGTATATTTTCCAGAAATTCTTGTTGTTTTGTGTTGAATTTTGATCTAGTTTTTGTTTTTTGGTGTGATTAGATTCAGATTTGTTTGGATTTTGATGGCTTCGAAACGAATATTGAAGGAGCTGAAGGATCTCCAGAAGGATCCTCCTACTTCATGCAGCGCTGGTGTCTATCCTTTCTTTCCTCTTGTTCTGATGTGTTTTTGACTTTTTTTTTAATGCTTTTGTGTAAAGTTTTGATTTTTACCTTGTTTGGTGATTGATCCATGGTTTAGAAACTCAAATGTCAATTTTTAATCTTAGTTGAGATGATTTTAGGGTTATGATTTGCTTGATTATTGTAATGGTTCGTTCTGTAGTCAAAGATATATGTATATATAGCTAGATTTGATGAGTGGTCAAATGTGTAGCTTGATTTGTTATTTGTGAGTAATGTTCGTGTCGCCTTGAGCAGCTGGATTAATTCACATACAGAGTAACTCTGGTAACACATTTAACACATGGGTTTGCTATGTTTTGTTCATGTTAGCTCTTTGTCTAAAATGTTGTTCTTTGACAATTATCACTTCATTCGTTTCCCTCTATTCTGCATAGCACAAATGGCATTTGCATTGAAATTTGAATGGCCACTTAAGTCTTCTGTGATGCACAAAGTAGACGATTGAAACCTTGGAGCCTTAACCCTTTAAGTTTTAAGGGGTGAATTAGTAAAATTATCTTCTTATTTGTGATTTTTTAATATGCGTGTAAAAAGGAAAGTGTTCAACTAATATGGGACAGGGGAGTAGTATTGTAGCTATGTTACCTTTTTAAAGATAAGAGGGGGCATTGCATTATCCCTGAGTTTTGAAGGTTGCAGTGATTGGCCCTTAACAGTTTAGCTGGTCATCAAAAAAAGAAGTTGTAGCTATCTTATCTTTTAAAAAGAGGATCTCAAGCTTATTTTTACAACTGGAGGATTATCTATAAACATGATAGTTCATGTGCATTTCTTTTAATTAGCTTCTGTGTATAATATGGTTCATGCTTGACTATCTTCATACATGATATACATCTGGATTTGACAATTCTAATTTGAATTATTGTGAGAGGGCATTTTCACTATTCTTCATCTAGATGTCGCGCACATGTTCCTGCATCTGTAAAAGATGTACATGCTATGTTATCTGTTATTCTTCGACATTGACTTCCTAACAACTTTGTAACAGGCCCTGTTGGAGAGGACATGTTTCACTGGCAGGCTACAATAATGGGGCCCTCTGATAGCCCTTATGCTGGGGGTGTTTTTTTGGTCACGATCCATTTTCCTCCGGATTATCCATTCAAGCCTCCTAAGGTATCTTACAATTGCAAATTACTTTGAGTTAATGATGTCACTGCTGGCGACTATTCTATTTGCAGATGCCTTCTTATTTGATTTTGCATATTGGAAGTTTGGAACCTAGTTTTCTTGCTTTTTTGACTGTTTTTTGCTAGAGTGTTTTTAGTGATGTTCATATAGATCTCCTAGTAATGAGCTTGTAGTTGTGGATACTTTTGAGTCATTGCGACCAAGAAGAGAAGTTGATTTTTGCTGTTAACTGATCGTGTATCATTAGTGGAGCCTTCTCTGGCTTTATTTTCTATGCTTGTTTGTTAGACTGTCACCTTGCATGAGAAACACATTTTCAAGATTTTAGTCTAACGCACATATAAAAGCATGAGTATGTTTTTAGAATGGTATGTGTTATGCTACTTATATCAGCATGTGACACAATGCTTGTCTTTGTAACTTTTGGTCTAGATAAGGTGATTAAGGAGGAATTTAGATTTCATCTTCCAATTTTGTTTTTAATAGTGCCTTGGACTATGCATACTTTTACATCATTTATAGAAAGAATGAATGGGATTCTCTTTGGGGAGGGTTGAGAGTTCAGCTTCTTTAGAATCAAGTTGGTCAGTCTGGTTCAAATCACAGATTTCTTGCAGAAAAAAAATCCTCTATGAGACTTCAAATGTGCGGATTTGCTGATCCATGGTCAATATAACTAGGCTAGGTGGTCTACATGACTCATGTATGTTTTATACACACATACTGGTCAATGATGATTTTTTCCCAAATTACTGATTGACAGTTGATTAATATAAAAGATCACCATCTTTCGGCTAAGGTTGCATCAAGAAAAAATAAATAAAAATACACACATGCTGATACTCACACACAAGAAAGAAAAAGGAAAAGGAAATACATAGATCTATTTGGAGCAAGTGATTATTGAGGATTTAGATGGCTACCACACTAGTCTATATTGAGGCATGGTTGATAGGGCTATTTAGAAAATTTTCATGTCAAACTAATTGTTTCTCTTGTAAGCCTTTAGTTGGTGTACCTGAACATGTAAATCCATGTGCATCAGCTTATAAACTGCAGTTTCCCTCTAGACTTTATTGTGTAACATTTATTCGTTAAATCCTTGCAGGTTGCTTTTAGGACAAAAGTTTTCCATCCAAATATCAATAGCAATGGGAGTATATGCTTGGACATACTGAAGGAGCAGTGGAGCCCTGCATTAACTATTTCCAAGGTCCTTTCTTACCTTTATCTGCTGAGCAATAATACAAGCTATGAAAACATTCCTATTCCGAGGCTTGGGACCTTCATGATATAAGTGCCTTTTCAAATAGATTTTGATTCATTAGCTAATTGTGTATAATCTGTAGGATAGCTAATGAAAATTTATCGACTCTTTAAAAGGGAAGATCATTTAACTGGGCATCATAGATAATAGGTGACCTAATATTATTCCTTAATAGCTTTAGGGAGCAATGATGAAAACATTTTAACCGTCTAATGTGTCCTTCATAAAGCACTTTGATTTTGGTTGCATAGGATAAGATATTGTCCCCGATTCTCTGCTAGTAGCATCATTTGTTTTTTTTCTGAAATTATGAGTTCTGTTAAATGGCTTTCCAAGACCAGTTAAAACTGGTTTGTGTTTCGCGAAGCATGTTGTGTTATTTATGTTTCTTAAGGTGGGAAAGGATTCTGGATTACATTTCAGGTTTTGCTTTCAATTTGCTCACTTTTGACGGACCCAAACCCTGATGACCCCTTGGTTCCTGAGATTGCTCACATGTACAAGACTGACAAGTCCAAATACGAAGGAACAGCCAGGAGTTGGACCCAGAAGTATGCCATGGGTTAAAAAAATTAACCCTATGATGGCTTGAATTGATATAAACAAAAACAAATTTCAAATGTTTTATCTTCTCTATTCTCCATTAACAATGTGTAGAATAGCATTAGGCGTTGCTTCTCTACAGGAAGAACGATAATGCTTTGAATTTGTTTATGTATGAATGCTAATATTTGAACTTTGAACATGTGTGGGAAGTGTATGTATCTGCTTTTTGACTGTTTCTGTTGGTTTGACGATCTATTTGTGTAATTATTAATACGGATACTTGCTTCCCTCCATGTTTTGGAGTCTATTCGGTAATGTGTCCGAGTTAGTTTGTGTGCATCTACAACCAGAGTTCCAGCAGAAATCACCTAGCTTGTCTTCCTTGGAACTCAAACCTTGTTACTTCGGTCCGATTCTTCTGCTACTTAACCATATAGCATTGGAGGTTTATTCATTGCCCGACTTTTCTCTCTTCTTTGTATCGTTCCAATTATTTCGGATCTCTCCGAAAGGACCATTGCTTACATGATTGAATGTGTAGGAGAATTAGTGTTGTTGATCCTTTGCTTGGATCCTGAGAGTTAAAAAGTGAGTGAAAAGAGATGAAAATCATATTCTTTTATCTGATAAGTTGTCAAAGAATCCTCTTTTTCTTTTCTTACCAACGTGAGTCACATTTGGCAATGATTTACATTTTCTTTTTTTCTTGTTGCTAATTCTGCAACTAGTGTTTATTTTCTTTATTTATGTAATATAGCAAGTATATAATATGAAACCACGATAAAGAAAAAACAGCAAGCCAGCTTAGTATAGCAACGTAACTTAAGTTAATTAATACGTTAGCAAACCTTTCGATGATGAAGATATATAAATGATTTCGACTCACTTGAAAATTGAGACATAGTTATTTAGTTGTTTTTTCTATTATTTGAATTCATTATTTGTACATATTAAATATGTCTCTAAGATAAAAATCAGTTTGAACCATAATATTGTATATGTAAATGACAAAGATAGACCCACAATTCAGAATTCTAGTCATTTAAAACTATTGAGTTTTTAGTTAATAATTTTTATATGTGTGTTTAATAAATCTTATACAAAAACTAATTTTAGATTAAAGCTAATGAGTTCAGCCATTTTAGATTAAAGCTAATTAGTTCAGCCGAATTCGAACCAAAGCACAACTCTACCCCATATTGAGTACGAATACGAGAACGTGTGGGACAGTTAACAGCTAAAGGTTTCAGCAGCAGACAAAACTTGCTATTAAAGGATTACCATATGCAAAAAAAGAAAGAAGACAACAACGCTACTTTTTAAGTTTCAATTTGTTTGTCCTATTTTGACTTGACACAAAATTAAATAAAATTTAAAGTACTTTTGAACTCATTATTTTAAACTAAAGATATGTCAAATATATCAAAACGTAACTTTAGTTTTGTGATATTTAATATAAATTTAAAAATTTAAAAAAAGTAAGACAACCAAATTGAGACGAAAAGAACGTAAACATGATTAGGCTAAAGTATACCAAATCCAGACCACTAAAGTAGGAACAGAGCTCTACCTTACATTCCAAGTGATCTTAATAATTTCCCAAACAAAAAACAAAACATTAAATAAGCGGAATTTTAAAAAGCAAAGGCAAGGTCGCCTTTTCAAGTATAAAATGAATTGATTGATGCTGCATTTTTTTTTTACCATATGATATATGAAGATGAATAATACTACTTACAAAGATTTGCATTATCTTAGTGAGAGAACAGAGGTTTTATATGATGAAATTAGTGATAGAATCCGTCGTGAAGAAACCAATTTCTGCACACATTGTGCTGAACATGGTCGTTATTGCGGAATTGTAGACCTCACAATGGAAGATAAGGAGAAATTGATTTCAATTCAAGACTCATTAAAGGATCTTCAGAACATCCTCCAGTTCTACCAGGTTTTGATTATTAGTTCGTTTTTTTTTTCTAATTATGAGTAACGATTTTAGATGAGATAGTCATACACGACTCAATATGCAAGTCATTATGGGTTTGAGTCTACTTGTACAATGCAGGCATTAGAGTCTCGGCATCAGAGACAACACAACGGGGCGCTTGTCCGGTTGGAAGCAAGTAGAATGATACTGATAGACAAATTAAATAAGTATCCAACATGGGGAAAGAAACTACAAGTGATTGAAGAACTAAAAGAGTATTTTGGCAAAGGCATTGCAGATTCATCATCATTTTCTGAGAATTTGGCAAAAACAGAACAGAAACAGAGTGAAGATGTGAGAGACAAAAAGAATAGTTCAAGTTTGTTGATCATTTGCATAAAAAGTTTATTCAATCCATGGAATTGGTATCGCGTGACAAGAATTGCTGCGATAGCATTGATATTTAACGTTTACAGGAATAGAATGCAAGATAAGAATAAGATGTCTGGTCCAAGATTGCAAATAGGCTATTTGGATAGCCAATTAGCTGTTTCATATGGAAAGGGATAACTCGTAACCATGAGCGTAAAGTAAGAGTCGCACCATAAGAATCTATTGTACACAATCTTATCCTGCATTTCTGCAATACATTATCTTCACAGTTCAAACCTGTGACCTCCTGATCACATGACAACTACTAACAACTTTAGTAGTTACACCAACACTTCCTTTCAAGGAAAGGGATGATCGTGTGTACTTTTTTTTTTTTAAAAAAAAAAACTAAATCAAAAGAATATACTTCAAGTTGTTTGCTGAAATAGCCTTGAGTTAGTAATGATGAGTATGATCCCAATTTATTTATGCAAGGCATATATATATATATATATTTATGAATTGTTATGAATCATCCCCAACCCGATGTAGATACTTGCTAAAATGTTAATATGTGCGAAAACATAGTGAAATATCACGAAATAAAATTTTGAACTCATAAAATCAAAAGTACAACGAGTACGTTAATACTAAGAAATTAATAGGTCCAAAGAAAAGCTCCCATGGCAAACTTCCTCTTATGGTTTACATCACCATGAATTGGAAGTCCATATTGTGTAAGCAAACAATCCACCTTCCATTCTGCCATACTCTCATAATCAACCTTTGTATATTTTGGGTAGTGCAATGGCATTTGAAATCCAATTCCCCCACAATCATTTGATCGTGCCATCGACTCCATACTTATGCATGACACTTTATTATTTTCGATCCTAACACATCGTGCTCCACCATTTGCTCGTGTCATCGACTCGACACCAACACCACTCATTTTTTTCCCCTCTCTTTCTATAGTAACAATTATAATTAATATATGCTTTGGAAATATAAGATTAATAATGTTTTGTGTATTTGTAGAGGAATTGGAAGAGAGAGAGTTCATTAAACAAAATTAAATCATGGACATTGTCGAGGTAGATGTGTGGTATTATTATATTATTTTAGTAGTAATATATTTTGATAGTAACGAAGGATTTAACGTTGTTTTTCTATGTGATTTATGCTGATGAATACAATGAATAAGAAAACCAACAAGTTAGTAAAATAAAATTTAAATTTGGGATAATAACTATAAAAAAAAAATTATGCTTATTAAATTAATAAGTGATAGCTTAGATATGAAATTCACACGCTAAAATTGTGGTGTCAAAAATGAACCTCTATGCAAAAATACATAAATTGATCTCCTAAACTTGTCTACACTTTTATTTTGACACTTTAACTAGGACTAGTACCGTCTGAACGTTGTTGAAAATGTACATATTGAACACAATTTTGATACAAAGAGAAGTTCAGGCCGGAGTGACCATTTTTCAGATGCGCAAATTTATTTGAAAGAGAGATATTTTTTCATGTTAGTGTCGGTTGTCCACGAGAGACCATGAAGATAAATAAGGTGTCTAGATGCTATGTAGGGAATTGGGTAAGGGTTGTAGATTTATTATTTCACCATGGTTAAGTAATATATATTCTCATTTAATATCAGTAGGTATTTGCATTTTTTTCATCATCCATATATGTTCAAGATACCTCATGAAAATCTACTTAATTCATATCAGTATTATATTTATTTTCTTAAAGAGTTAACTGTAAAATACATTTAAATAATCAATTTTTCGTGACTTTTAAACCTTTATATTCATGTTCTATTTACATAACTAACTGTCATCTTTTTAAGAGTTTCATATTTCAGTTATCACTTCTATATCTTAAAATAGACCTCGATATTGCATTTCCCTTTCCCTGTCTTTTGTTCAAGCTTATACTGAAAAAGCAAGAGGGAGTGGGGTAGATATACTTCACATAGTTTCAATATATGGTATTAATAATTCAAATTTACACTTTGAAGTTTTCTACTTTTAATAATATATAATTAAATATGGTATGTATATATTGACTAGACGTAAATATACTGTGCAGATAAATTTTTAGCCCTTTATTTAAAACAGTTAAAATAACGTGTATTTATTGACTAGGTGTATCTTAAGAATATATAAAAATCTTTCCGAGACCAAATTTGTTCTAAGAAATTTATAACCAAATCGGATATAATTTTACTATATGATATTAGTAATCAAACTTTGCATTTCGGAGATTTTCACTTTTAATAATATATGATTAACTATGACATGTACATATAGGCTAGGCGTAAATATCTTGTGCATGTAATTTTTTACCATTTTATTAAAAACAGTTAACTATGGTGTTTATTGACTAGGTGTAATTTGAAAAAAATTGTAAAACTCCTTTCTAGACCAAATTGTTCTAATAAATTTATAACAAGAATCGAACCAAATTATCTAGATTTACTTGACATGATTTTAATATATGGTAATAATTCAAATTTACATCTTGATCTTCCCACTTCAATAATATATAATTAACTATGGTATGTGCATATTTGCTAGGCGTAAATATTTTGTATAGGTAATCTTTTACCCCTTTATTTAAAGTATGACGTGCATTTATTGACTAGGTGTATTTTAAGAAAATATAAATATCTTTCCTACACCAAATTGTTTTAATAAATTTATAACAAAAATCAGACAAACTATCTAGATTTACTCGACAAAATTTCACTATATGGTACTAATAATCCAACTTTGCACTATAGAGTTTTCTACTTTTAATAATATATGATTAACCATGACATGTATATATTGACTAGGCGTAAATATCTTGTGTAAGTACACTGTTACTCCTTTATTTAAAGTAGATAACACTGATGTATATTTATTGACTAGGTATATTTTAAAAAAATAATTAAAAGTCATTCCTAGACCAAATTGTTCTAATAAATTTACAACCAAAATCGGATCAAATTATCTAGAATTTACTTGACTTAATTTTACTATATAGTACTAATAAATCTCATATCATTTATTAGGTTATGTTGTTTTAATGGGTGTGAAACTTGCTATGTTAGTAGAAAAAAACATATAATGTTATTCGATCTACCTTGATATAGGCACAATATTTGGGGATCTATTGAAAAACGTTACGAATATATTCTACTTCTCATCACATTATAAAATTTAGTTTTATTTAGTTTAGTGAGTTTTTTTTTTGTAAGTTGAAGTTTGTTGTTTATGCATTGAGTTGTTAGTTATTTAATTAATATTGAAGTAGTACAAAGAAAAAAATACATTTGTTAGTCTAAAGATGAATAACCTTAATTTTAGTTTTAAGTTCATATATAGCACGTTAACATTATTTTGCATTTTTTTTTATCACACTAACTTCTATTATTATTATTCTTGTATACTAATAATTTGTATTATAAATATAATACTTGTGTTTCAACACATGCATACATAAACTAACTAGTGGCTCAAATAAAAATAATTTGATTTTTAAAAGTCTAAATAGGGTCAACAATTGACAGAAAAAGATAAAAACAAAAAAAATGGATGTATATTACTTAATAATTACCCTTATTTATAAAGGGTAAATTGATTTTTCACCTTAATATTTTCTTATTTTCACTTTGATTTTTCTTTTTCATCGTAGTCATAATGTATTGTATTTGCGGATCTTATTACATCAACTGAAAGGCTAGTAAAGGGAATTCGAAATCGTTAAGCGTTATAAATATAGTAATAACATGTGTTGACATTATTTATCAAAATATTTTAAGATTGTTGAATCAACTATAAGACAACGTGTTAATCAGAGTAGATTGGAGTTCTAATGGTTATTGACTTCTAATACACCTCTTGTATATCTGTTTAACAATGCATTATACAACTTACTTGTATTATGAAATTATTTTCACTCTATACATGTTTGTTGTCTGTATTGATTCTACTCTATTTACTCATTGTTATATGCATACTTATGAATCCTATTCAATGGTATAATTTCAGATGCCCCCAACAGAGAAACTTCGTCATGCTTTATTTTCATTGGCTCTAAGCATTGAAAATGGCATTTTCACAACTCTATCACTCTGTCAATTTTGTTCCACTTCATCACCACATGAATACAATTTTCATTTCATTAGGGAAAAAAATTATTTATTTATCATTTGATCCAATAATATTCGGTTAGATAGGAACAAATTTGATAAATACCAAAAAGTCTTCTTTTTGTTTATCATCCTCTTCTCAAGAGCCTGTTGTCACGGACATAGAGTCTCATTAAAGTTTCGTGCGATAATTGAGAACTTATAACTCACGAATCTATCACGGCCTTGTAAGCTCTTGTAAACCCTTTGAAACTAAAATTGATAAAAAAAAATGTAAAGAAATACTAAGAGAGCTTTGTAGAAGGCATTGTATTGCTTGAAAATGTTTTACACAAGTTGGATGATTTACAAATGAGAGTTTCTCTATTTATACTACAATTCTAGGATCCGAAATGTAAATAATATTTACTTTGTAAGTCCCTACATATTTACACTTTAGTCTACATTCTAGAATTATCTACTACTCTAGAGAATTCTAAGATACTTTCTAAGGCATTCTAGAGTTTTATAAGAAAAGATCTAGGGAATTCAAGAGTCTTCCACTAACCTCTCCATATTTCTAGATTCTTCATTCTTATTTTATGCCAAACTTGAAGAGCAAAGTGGTGGGTCATGAAACTGTGATCTTCTTTTCTATGTTTTGTTATTTTACGCTATAGTTTTGGTATGAGTATTAACTTATGGAGAAATACATAAATTGGTCTCCCTAAACTTGTAAGCACTTTTATTTTGACACTTGAATTAGGATTAGTACCGTTTGAACATTGTTGAAAATGTACATAATGAACACAATTTTGATAGGAAGAGAAGTTTAGGTCGGGGTGACGATTTTTCACACGCTCAAATTTGTTTGAAAGACGGAATTTTTTCCTGTTAGTGTCGATTGCTAACAAGGACCATAAAAACAAATTAAGGTGTCTAGATGCTATGTGGGATTAAGTTGATGTTGTAGATTTATTCACCATGGTTAAGTAATATATATTCTCATTTAATTTCAATAGGTATTTACATTTTTTCATCATGCATATATGTTCAAGATACCTCATGAAATCTACTCTATTTCAGTATCATATTTGTTTTCCTAAAGAGTTAACAGTAAAAAGCACATTAAAACAATCAATTTTTCATGACTTTTATACCTTTATACCCATTGTTCTATTTACATAACTAACTGTCACCTTTTCAAGAGTACTTCATGTCTCAGTTGTCATTTCTTTATCTTAAAATAGACTTGGATATTGCATTTCCCTTTCCCTGTCTTTTGATCAAGCTAAAACTGAAGTGCAACAGGGAGGGGGTAGATATACTTTACATAGTTTCAATATATGGGATTAATAATTCAAATATACACTTTGAAGTATTCTACTTTTGAATAATATATAATTAACTGTGGTATGTATATTGACTAGGTGTAAATATATTGTGCAGGTAAATTTTTATCCCTTTATTTGAAACCGTTAACTATGACATGTCGTTATTGACTTGGTGTAACGTAAGAAAATATATAAAAATCTTTCCTAGACTGAATAGTTCTAAGAAATTTATAACCAAAATCCGACAAAATTATCTCAATTTACTTGATATATTTTCACTATATGATATTAGTAATTCACCGTTGCACTTTGGAGATTTCAACTTTTGATAATACATGATTAACTATGACATATACATATTGACTAGGCGTAAATATCTTTTGCATGTAAAATATTACCCTTTTAATTAAAGCAGTTAACTATGGTGTGAGTTTATTGACTAGGTGTTGTTTAAAATATTTTGTAAAATTCTTTTCTAGACAAAATAAGATTATCTAGATTTACTTGACATAATTTCACTATATCATATTAAGAGAAAAAACATAAAGTGATACGTGAAGTTGTCCCAAATTTTTACAAAGACACTTTAACTATGTGGACGTCCTATTACCCCCCTAAACAATTCTGTTAATATATTATTACATCATTTTTGGATCAATACCAAATTTTAAATAGCAAATGGTTATCACACACCAATCATCGTGTGACACATGTTAATTGAATTTGAAATATATATATATTTTTAATTTTAACTTTTCTTTATTTCTCTCTCTTATTTTTGACTTATTTTAATTTTATTACTTTAATTTTAATTTCACTTTAAGTTCTTCATCTTTCACCCTTACTTTCAAGTTACCCCTCCCTTCATTTTCTTTTTCTTTTTTTTCTTCTTCTTCTTTACCTCACACACCCCTACGTCAAGTTGAGCCCCTCCATTTGTTTTTCTTCTTCTTCTTCTTCTTCTTCGGTCAAATTCCTTTCTTTCAAAATTATACTATTCTCTAGTATTTGTGTTATTGATAACAAAACTAATTATTTTGTCTAAGAAAAATTAAAATTATGAAGGTATCATCAATTAATTTATCTCATTTTAAATAACTTCAAAACTAGAAATGATAACTTTGAAAGAATCAGAATTCTCCAAAAATTGAAAAAGTTTAAGTGAAATTTGTATTTCAAAAATAAATAATAACTACTAATCATCTTAAAATCTAGTGGGTTATCAATTGTTCGAAATGTAATAAAATATTTAGATATAATTTTAAAGTTGAAGAGAGTTAAACTATTAGTTGTAAAAAAGGGAGGTGGAGTTGAGAAAAAAAATGACATTTGAAAGTGAGAAGTTATAATGAAAATGACAATGAATTTTTGAAGACGAAGGAAGAGAAAATTAATAAGGAGAAAAAGTTAAAATAATAAGAAAAACAATAAAAATATATTTTGTAGCAAAATACTTGTAAAAATAAAATTATATTCATTTTTTTAGTTTGTTCACGCTCTTTAAGAGAGTGCATACACTCTCCATGCCAGGTGGACAAAAAATGATGTAATAATATTAGTTCAGTATTGTTTAAGGGGATAATAGGACGTTTGCATAGTTTAAGTGTCTTTTTGAAAATTCGGGACAACCTCAGGTGTCACTTTATGTCTTTTCTCATCATATTAATAATCTTTGCATTTTGGAGTTCTTCACTTTTAATAATATATGTTTAACTATGACATGTGCATATTGACTAGGCGTAAATATCTTGTGCAAGCAAAATTTTATCCTTTTATTTAAAGCATATAACTATGACGTGTATTTAGTGACTAAGTGTATTTTAAAAAACTATGTACAAATCTTTCCTAGACCAAATTGTTCTATTAAATTTATAACCAAAATCAGACAAAATTATCTAGATTTACTTGACATAATTTTACTATATGGTATTAATAATTCAAAATTTCACTTTGAAGCTTTCACTTTTAATAATATATAATTAACTATGTTATGTACATATTGACTAGACATAAATATCTTATGCAAGTAAACTTTTATCCCTTTATTTAAAGTCGTTAACTATGTTGTGTATTTATTAACTAGGTGTATTTTAAGAAAATATATAAAAAAATCTATCCTAGAACAAATTGTTCTAATAAATTTGAAACAAAAATCAGACAAAATTATCTATATATACTTGACATAATTTCACTATATGGTATTCATAATTCAACTTTGGACTTTGGAGTTTTCTACTTTTAATAATATATGATTAACTATGAAATGTATATATTGACTAGCGTAAATATCTAGTGTAAATGAACTTTCACCCTTTTATTTAAAGTAGATAACAATGACGTGTATTTATTGACTAAGTGTATTTGAAGAAAGTGTCTAAAAATCATTCCTAGACCAAATTGTTCGAATAAATTTATAACAAAAATTTGATAAATTATCTAGATTTACTTGAAATGATTTCACTATATGATATTAAAAATTCAACTTTGCATTTCGGAGTTTTTCACTTTTAATAATATATAATTAACTATGACATGTACATATTGACTAGGCGTAATGCAAGTAAACTTTTATTCCTTTATTTAAAGCATTTACTATGACATGTATCCATTGACTAGGTGTATTTTTACAAAATATATATGTACAAATCATTCCTAGACCAAATTGTTCTAATAAATTTATAACCAAAATGGACAAAATTATCTAGATTTACTTGACATAATTTCACTATATGGTATTCATAATTCAACTTTAGACTTTGGAGTTTTCTACTTTTAATAATATATAATTAACTATGAAATGTATATATTGACTAAACGTAAATATCTTGTGTAAATGAATTTTCACCCCTTTATTTAAAACAGATAACAATGACGTGTATTTATTGACTATGTGTATTTTAAGAAAATATCTCAAAAATCATTCGTAGACCAAATTGTTCTAATAATTTTATAACCAAAATGGACAAAATTATCTAGATTTACTTGACATAATTTCACTATATGGTATTTATAAATCCCAATCATGTCTCTATATATACATTTCAATGTCCCACTTCTTTTTTCACCAATAGTTATTCATTGATATATTTTACCCCCAAGAAAGTGCTTCTTCTCCCTCTCATCTATACCAAACATGACCATAAGTTTGAGTGAAAAGTTAGTCAGTTTATTGAAAGAAGCACAGGAGCTGTTTATCATGTATGCTATAATTGTCGTGTTGATTTATTTTAGTGGACGAATTACCATTCCTAGGGTTTGGTCAAACGAAATAATGGTTGATACATCGGAGGCCGATCGAGCAAACGAGATTAGAAAAGTTAAAGAATTTTTGGAAATGATTTCTCGTACACAAGCTAAACTTGATGAAAGAAAAAGACAACTTCAAAGTGAGATTGATGTAGATCAAAGTGAAGATTTTCATGCAAGGGCCACATCAACAAGTTTTGGGGGTGGAAGCAATGGTCATGATGAATAATTAAACTAGTACTTTTATTGGTCTACCTATTTTTCATGTTGTTATTCAATAACAATATTCCCTACTTTATTTTGTTGCAATATCATTGATTAGGTTATGTTTTTTTAATGGTATGTGAAACTTGCTATGTTAGTAGGAAAATATTATATGAATGTTATTCGATCAACCTTGATATATGCATAATATTTGGGGATCTATTGAATCACATTACGATTATATTCTACTTCTTATCACATTATAAAATTTAGTTTTATTTAGCTTAATGAGTTTTTTTCAAGTTTAAAGTGTATACATTGAGGTGATTGTTATTTAATTAATATTGAAGAATAGTACAAAGAAAGATACATTTGTTAGTCTAAAAATGAATAACCTTAATTTTAGTTTTAAGTTCATATATAGCACGTTATTTTTCATTTTTTTTATCACGCGAACTTTTATTCTTGTATAGTAATAACTTGTATTATAAATATAATACTTGTATTTTTCAATACATGCATACATGAACTAATTTGTGGCTCAAATAAAAATAATTTGATATTTAAAAGTCTGAATAGGATCAACTAATGGCAGAAAAAGATAAAACAAATTATAGCTTGGAGTTCCAATGGTTATTGACTTATAATACACCTCTTGTATTTTTGTTTAACAATGCATTATACAACTTGCTTACAATATGAAATTATTTTCACTCTATACATATTTGTTGTCTGTATTGATTCTACTCTATTAACTCCTTGTTAAATGTATACTTCTTCCGTCCGGAATTGTTTGTCATGTTGCGCTTATCGAAAGTAAAGTTGACTAATTTTCAAAGGTATATTAGATCACATTTATTCGATATCATAAATAAAAAAAACTAGATATTCTAAAACTATATGAAAAGTATTATAAATTACAATTTTTTGCATATTAATATGATGAAAAGATTTATTTTAAAATATTAGTCAAAACTTTTATAGTTTAACTCTAAAAATAGAAACCATGACAAACAATATCGAACAGAGAGCACTTATGAATCCTCTTCAATGCTATAATTTCAGGCTCCCCCAACAGAGAAACTTTGTCATGCTTTATTTTCGAGTCCGAAACTCAAAGGGTACAAAATATTAATAAAAATTCCAAAACGGTATATAAAATTTTATATTAACCAAAACGGTAAAATCGCTGCCGGTGCAGCGATTTACTTTACCTGAAAAAGTAAAATCGCTGCTGAGGCAGCGATTTTGCAAAAAAAAAAGCGATTTCAAAATTTTTCTTCTTGCAAATCGCTGCCATGGCAGCGATTTGATATTATTTTTTAATTTACTTTTTTTTTTTATAAAATAAGGTATATCGCTGCACTGGCAGCGATTTATAAAGAATTTTTTTTAAAAAAAAAAATAGCTGCCAGTGCAGCGATTTATAAATAAAAAAAAAAAATTTTTTTGTAAATTGCTGCTACAGCAGCGATTTATATCAATTTTTTTTTTATAAATCGCTGCTAGAGCAGCGATTTATTTTTAAAATTTTTTTTTTTATTAAATCGCTGCAATAAGCAATTTTTTAAATTTAAAACAACGATTTTATATATAAAAAAAATTATAATATTTTTTAAAATTTATGTATATAACTTATAAGAAAATATACATTATTTTAAAAAAATTAAAAATAAGTAAAGTAATAAATATATTTTCTTTCTAAAAAAAGATATTATATTGAATTTAAATTTAAATAATATTTGAATTCAAATAATTAATTTTTTTAAATAAAAAATTAAAGTAGAAAAATTATTTAATTGAATTCAAGTACATCCCTAATCACACCGATTAATTATAATTTTTTTTATATATAAAATCGCTGTTTTAAAATTTTTAAATTTTTTTTTAGTGTAAAAAATTGCTTATTGCAGCGATTTAATAAAAAAAAAAAATTTTTTGAAATAAATCGCTGCTACAGTAGCGATTTATTAAAAAAAAAAATTTTTTTGATATAAATCGCTGCTGTAGCAGCGATTTACAAAATTTTTTTTTTTTTTTATAAATCGCTACTGTAGCAGCGATTTATATAAAAAAATTTTTTTTAATAAATCGCTGCTAAGGCAGCGATTTATATTAGAAATTTTTTTTTTTATAAATCGCTGCATTGGCAGCGATTTTTTTTTTTTAAAAAAATTATTTATAAATCGCTGCCAGTGCAGCGATATACCTTATTTTATAAAAAAAAAAGTAAATTAAAAAACAATATCAAATCGCTGCCATGGCAGCGATTTGCAAGAAGAAAAATTTTGAAATCGCTGCTTGGGCAGCGATTTCATTTTTTTATTAAGAAATTTTTTTTTTGCAAAATCGCTGCCTTACTTTTTCAGGTAAAGTAAATCGCTGCACCGGCAGCGATTTTACCGTTTTGGTTAAAATAAAATTTTATATACCGTTTTGGAATTTTTGTTAATATTTTGTACCCTTTGAGTTTCGGACTCCTTTATTTTCATTGGCCCTAAGAATTGAAGCAGGTGTTTCCACAACTCTACCAGTCTGTCAATTTTGTTCCAATTAATCCCTCTTTCATGGCCACATGAACTCACTTTTCATTTCATTCAAAAAATATTTGTTTATCATTTAATTCAATAAAATTCGGTTAGATAGGATCAAATTTGATAAATACCAAAAGGTCTTCTTTATGTTTATTATCTTCTTCTCAAGAGTCTGTTGTTACGGACTTAGAGTCTTATTAAAGTTTCGTGCGACATTTGACAACTTATAACTCACGAATTTTTCACGATTTTGTAAGCTCAAGTAAATCCTTTAAAACTAAAATCGATAAGAGAATGTAAAGAAATACTAAGAGAGCTTTTACCCCTTTATTTAAAGCAGTTAACTATGGCTTGCATTTATTGACTAGGTGTACTTTAAGAAAATATATACAAACCTTTCCTAGACCAAATTGTTCTAATAAATTTATAACAAAAATCAAACAAAATTATCTAGATTTATTTGACATAATTTCACTATATGGTATTAATAATCCAACTTTGCACTTTGGAGCTTTCTACTTTTAATAATATATGATTAAGACATGCATGTGTAGACTAGGCATAATATGTTGTGTAAGTAAACTTTTACTCCTTTATTTAAAGCAAATAACAATTACGTGTATTTATTGACTAGGTGTATTTTAAGAAAATATGTAAAAATCATTCCTAGACCAAATTATTCTAATAAATTTATAACCAAAATCGGATCAAATTATGTAGATTTACTTGACTTAATTTTACTATATAGTACTAATAAATCTGTATCATGTCTCTATCTATACATTTCAATGTACCACTTCTTTTTTCACCATTAATTATCCATTGATGTATTTTGCCCCCAAGAAAGTGCTTCTTCTCCTTCTCATCCTCCCCTCTGCCTTCTCCTTTTATCTATACCAAACATCTCTACAAAAAAAAACTGATAAAAGAGACCTCAAAAAGAGGTTGGTAAAAAGAGGCTTCATGATGTCATTATTTTCATCAATAATTTTATTTATTTGTTTATGAAATAAGGGACCTCATGAGGTCGATTATATATATCATTTTTTTTAATATAGATCACTTATTTTAAAAATTATTTTTGCTGTTACTTTGCCTAACATATGTATGTCATCGCACGAGGTCTCTATTTGGGAAATTAAAAATTAAAAAATAAATTTTTGAGACTTTCCAAGATCTCCTTATGGTCTCTTATTTAAAAATATTATTGACCAAATTTGACTAAAAAAAAAGAAACCAATTAAAATAAAAGGCATTATTTATTTTCTTAACTTAGCACGTCTCTATTTGGGGAAGTAAAAATTAAAAATAAATTTTTGAGACTTTCCAAGGACTCCTTTTTTTAGTCAAATTTGGTCAATAATATTTTAAAATAATAGAGCTCATGAGGTCTCTTATTTTAAAATATCATTGACCAAATTTGACTAAAAAAAGAAAAACAATTAAAATAAAATACATTATTTATTTTCTTAACTTAGCACGTCTCTTTCCCCTTAAAAGCCTTAACTTGCCTCTCCATTGAGCCTGCCGCCGGCCATTCAATCACTCACTTTGAAGACCTACTTGTCTCTATCTCCCATGAGGATGAGGACGACGACGAGGACGAGAATGAGGAGGAATAGTAATTATTATTATGTGTGAATCCCCAATTTTTAAATTGTTTCTCGATTCTTTGTTAATGTGACTGCCTATCTAATGTATTAAAATGTTTGAGAGGATACACTTTAAGGTCCTTAAATCATATCTCCAACATTTGCTGCTCTTCGTGTTGTTAATAGTACTTGTTGGCTTGAAAGGTGCTTCTATAGTTTTAGTACTCAGTCATTTCTTGTATAATTATTTGCAAATTGAATAATGAGGATAGTACATATTATGATTTAATATTCTCCTTCTCTTTGAGTACATTTAAAAAAATACACATTGTTAAACTTTGCATGTGAAATATATTAGAAAAAGCCACTTAAATGTTGGACAATAATAAGATGAACTATAATTTGTATGCTTTCTCGATAGGCATAATAAATAAATGTGCTCTTTAACTTAGCTTCAAATCACATTTATGCCCTTTAACTTTGGATGTGCACAAATAGAGACTTAAACTTGTATAAAGTTGAACAAATAGACACATATGTCCTACATGTCATCCTACATGCCATTTTTTATCCTACGTGGTGTCCTACGTGAATTGTGTCATGTAAGACTCATGTGTTTATTTATTTGAAAGTCGGATAGTTAAAGTGCATGTTTGTGCATTATGAAAGTTGGAGGTCAAAGTTAATATTTAAAGTCATGTTTAGGGTCCAATATATGTATTATTGCCTTCTTGATAACATGAAAACTATCCCAAAAATAATATCATAATAACTGGAACATGTATATGTGCATAACTCTGCTATCCCAATCTTGAATTAGGTAACTTGTTTTCTTGACAACTTGAAATTTACTTATTTTTTATTTGAAGTTGTTCTTATTTGATAGATGAAATGACATAACAAACATTCATAAACATACCAAAATACACCTGTAGTTAATTCAGTTTCAACTTTAGCTGATTTTAATTGAGACTTTACTTGTTACATAAATATCTAACCTTATTTGACTTGAATGTTTTTGTTACTAATTAGGTTGCAGGTAGAAATGAGAATAAAGATATTGGTAATGCCCCCAAAAGAAAAAAAGAAAAAAGAAAGATGGTATGGTTAATAGACGATAAATATAAGATCAGACACCACAACATCTCTCCGACCGAGAGACACTCCAACACATCGCTATATTCTAGGTAGACCGAGCCATACAATCAGGTGCCTCCACATATTAATCCTCTTTTGACCTATATGCATCCACCATTGGAATATACTCAGACGCCCCCTCATTTACGTGTGATGATGCCCACATCAGGGTATGCTACCCAACATGGATACAATGTTTTGCCTTCAGAGACTAATCGGCCAACATCTAGCGTCTCTAGCACAGTTACTCAAAACCTTGCAGACTCACAACCTTCATCATCATCTACTTCACAACTTGGAATGTCGAGTTTCTGAGCCTAACACTCCTACCACAAATCAGTCAGCTACACCTGGTCAGGTCCTAACACAAGTTGGCGTGAGGGATATGCATAATAGACTTGTCATCGAGCCTGACAGATATATGTAAGATTTTAGTTTTTACAATATATCTTATATTTATGATTATCTCATTTAATTGTCTTTCTTTTAACCTTTAACTGTTAAAATTTTGTATTACAGTTTCAATCCAGATGATGTTGTGGGTATCATTTCTCAGGCAATCAAAGATCTCTATAGAGATGCTTTTTTGATTTGGGGTAAGATACCAAGCAATCTCAAGAGACAAATATTTTTGGAGTTCTAAGTATATTTAAATTTATTTGTTTAACACTATTTAAATACTTGTCTTCAGTAATGCTTATTAATTAAAATTTTATGCTTTCATTGTAGAAAAACTGTGCTTGGCGTTCGGAACATGAGGCCAAAATTTTAAGCTGATATATATTTTAGGTATTAATATTTAATTACTCTTTATTATAACTTAATTTGTTTTATATGTAGGAAAAGGGACTAGGAAGACCGGTAAATCATGATGAAGCATTCTAGACAACACACATAAGAAAGAAGAAAAATCCCGAAGATCCAAATGTGTGGGTTGAACCAAGAGCTGAAGTAACCTATGTAAGCCTCTAACTTAAAATAATGGTTACTTATTTTCTAAATTTATATTCTAATATTAATATCATTCAATTTAGAATCGATATCTTCAAGCTTTGGAGGATTTACGACAAACTCAGCCAGAAGAAAATCGAGGTACCTTACTCAAGAACAGGCTGAGAGAGTCTGGTTAGACTTGATTGGTGGGCCGAGTAGATACAGGCATGCCTATGGAATGCCGTAACAAATCTTTCATGAATCTTTTTCTGAGTTTGAAGGCCTAAGTAGTTCCCATGATGATAAATCGATGAAGAAAAATTTGGCTATGGAGCAAAAGATTATTGAGCTATCTAGCCAAGTCGAAGACTCGCGGGCTAGGGAAAGACGAAGGGAGTTAGATTATGCAGGTCTTAAGGCTCAATTCGATGCATTACGTGATTCGGGAGGGATTCCCCCTTGTTCTAGTGTTGTCACTTTCCCTCCTCGACCCTCTCAATCTGAACCTACTCAATATTCAGTGTATGGTCAACAAAGAAATATGACAGATGATTCTATTAGTGATAAAGAAGATGATGATCATATGGCAGACACACTACCACATTAATGAAGTTTAGAATTGTAATAGGTAATCTAAGTTCTTTATTTATAATTTTGTTATGGGACTTATTTGTTTTTGTGAATGCATGATAACATTGAAATCCTATTATATAACTTATGAATATTATGATTTTTTGTTTAATTTTGAATTACGTTGAAGGTGAGTTGCATATTGAGTTGATAAGAGAATATTTAGTATATGTATTGTATAAGTTGATTGTTGTTGGAAGCTCTCTGAGCTTGATTTAGCTAATTAGAGAGATATTGAATTAATGTGACAGATGACGAGCAACTGCAAAAATAGTATTTAGATGTCAGTTCTTTTCCAGAAAAAAGAGACCTCGGGTCTCTTTTTTGCATCTTGTTTTCCAAAAATTTCATGAAGAGATCTCACGAGGTCTTTTTTGTGCATTTTATTTTCCAGAAATTTCACAAAAGAGACCTCATGAGGTCTATATTCAGCAAATTAAATTTTTTCAAATGCGGTAAAGACCTCATGAAGTCTCTTTTCTATAGTATATTTTTAGAAATGCAATAAAGAGACTTCACGACGTCTCTTTTTGGCAATTTCATAGACCTAATGAAGTCGTTGTTTACTTTTTTAAAAATAATTAAAGCAACCTCATAAGGTCTCTATTTAGAAATTTATATAAACTATATTGACCTCACGAGGTCTCTTTTTTTAAATATAAAATATAAATAAATTATATAATAGTGACCTTATGAGGCCACCTTTATAAAAAAAAATAAAAAATTATGAAATTGCAACCTCATGAGGTCTCTTTTTTTAGAAAATTGGAAAATTTATTGGTGACCTCGTGAGGTCTCTGTTCGGCGACCTCATGAAGTCTCTACCAAAAATTCACCTACATTATAGTAACCTACCGTTAAAGTCTCTTTTTGGGTCTTTTTTTCAGAAAAGATTTTTCCAATCTCTTTTTACTGTTTTTTTAGCAGTGAATAAATAACCTTAATTTTAGTTTTAAGTTCATATCACGTTAACATTCTTGTCTATAACATATAACTTTTCTATTTGTTAGGTGCGTTATTTTTCATTTTTTATCATAGGAACTTTTATTCTTGTATAATAATAACTTGTATTATAAATATAATACTTGTGTTTCAATACATGCATACATGAACTAATTTGTGGCTAAAAAAAAAATAATATGATTTTGAAAAGTCAGAATAAGGAGTTCTATCATGACATGAATTCCATAGATTGTGAAATGTTCTCAATTCATTTTCAAATTTAAAACAAATTATGAAAATCTACATATAACTATTTGATCCTATGGTTTTAACAAGTTTCACTATACATCTTCTTCTTTTTTTTTTTAAATTGAAAATTCTCTTCATCCATCTTTATTTAAATGAAATAATAATATGGTAATATACATATTGACTACGTGTAAATATATATTCTGTGCATGTAAGCTTTTACTCCATTAGTTAAATCACTTAACAATCATTTGTACATATAGAGTAGGTGTAATTTAAGAAAAGATGTAAAAGTATTTCATAGACCAAATTTGTTCCAATAAATGTATAACCGAAATTGGACAAAATTATGTGGATTTACTTGACATTATGTATCTACATATACATTTCAGTCTATCTTCTATTTTTACAATTAGTTATTAATTCTTATATTTTACTCCCAAAAGGAGTGTTTCTTGTCATCATGTGATTTTTTTTGGTCGCAATGAGGATGACAGGTTTAAGGAGCTAATTAAATATGAAGCCTACCTTTTTTTATGAGTTCGGAGCCTAAAGGGCAAAAAAAATTTGACAAAAATTTCAAAAGGGTATAAATCAAAAATATTTCAAATTAAAACGGTAAAATCGCTACATCAGTAGCGATTTAGTTTGACGCCGTTAACTGAAAATCGCTCTTCCTGTAGCGTTGTTGCAAAAAAAAAATTTCTAAAAGGCAAATCGCTGCAGGGGCAGCGTTTTTGCATTAATTTTTTAAAATTCTTTTCTGAATTCGTTGCCTTGGCAGCGCTTTTCTAAAGAAATATTTTCTTTTTACGTTTTTTTAAAGGCAAATCGTTGCAGGGGCAGCGGATTTGCATTTATTTTTTTTTTGTTGGTCATACTTATAAAAATATTAATATAAATATATTGCATATAAAAAAATAATTTTAATAAGTAAAAAGAATTACTTTATTTACCTATCAGATGACTTCGATGAAAAAAATTCAAGTGCTTGATATACCCTTTTGGAATTTTTGTTAACTTTTTTTGCCCTTTAGGCTCCGGCCTCCCTTTTTATAAATTGGAGGATCGAGTAAAAAAAATTAAGAAAACTAAGCAAAACATTGAGGAGAAGAAAATGAAAGTCATGTTCAACCAATAATTTAAATGGACGAATTTCGAGCATATAATGACTCACTCTGGTCATTATGGGCAGATCAATGATAAAAGAAATAGTGTCAAAAATCTTTTGGTGGAAATTTAGAAATTCTAGGTCAAGTTACTCTTAGACGGAAACTGAGTGAGGTGAGATCTAGGGACATCCAAAAATGAACTGGGTGATATATCTAAATTTGGGTCACGTTTTTTAGTATTTAAGACATTAATGAACTCATTTGGATGAGTAAAACTTCCAATATCAAACTTGGTGTGGAGTTAGTATGCAATGTCAATGGTCAATGGTAATGTTGTGAAATGAAGGTTTTTGTGAAGGCTTATGAGTCCCTAATTTCTTAATTTCTTGCAAGCCACTATAGCGGCTTGGCCGCTATGGTGACGCCTCTATAGCGGACGACCAAGCCGTTATAGAGGGGGTAAGTCGCCTGTTTATAATGTAGAGAAGTTTCTAAAACCTCTTATTCTCTGCAACCTCATTCTTGAAATTGGGAAAAGTGATTTAGGAGGGTTCCTTCCGTTTTTGCACCTATCTCTTCAATAAAGGTTAGGTAATTACTTCCCAACTTATAGTTTGATTCTTAAGCCTTTGAATCTAGGTCGTTGATCTTTGGAAAGAGTCTTAACTTGCATTGATGGTGGAAATAATTCTTGTCGGATAGAATGATCATGAGAACGGCTTGGTGTTTAGGATTTGATTATAAATTGAGTATTGTTAGATTATTATTGATTGATTATTATGTTTTCATTATTATTTAGGCCAATAACAACCTAAGACATTACAAAAAGGGAAAGGTCAAGCTCTTTAAAGTTTTCAAGGCTTGATTCAAGGTAGGTGATGATTTATTTATTTTCTAAAATATTTAATGTGTGCATGTTAAGTAATTTGTATTTTGTAATAATATTGTGCAATGCATGTCGGGGAAATTAGAAAGCTAATGTGAAATGACTTAATGTGATGTTCTCAAGCAATGAACATGTTTATTCACTTGTGGTATTAAGTTGGTTGACCATTGTAATTGTAATTGTGTGTCTTGTTTGTGATTGATGGTTGATTCGGGTATTCCACACAGGATATTAATGCTTGACTCAGATATCACGTTTGGTATGAATACTAACATTGGTTGGATCAAGTACCATGCCGATATACTAACTGTTTGTGTGTAAATTCCAAGAAAGGATCGGCTATGTGTATTTTGTGATCATGTGGGACATGTTCATGCATTGGTTAAGTCAAGGTTTTTGATTGGGAATTTGTATTATATTGTGACTGTTGACATATGTGCTGGACTATATTACTGCTCTGTAGTTACTTGTTTACGTTCATGTTTTAAAATTGATTGTGTAATTTTATTAGTACACGTGATTGTGTTTTGATTACGCACTTGCTCTTTCCTTGTTAAGTACATGACATATCTAGGGGTTGCTTTGAGACTTCAATTGAGAGATGTGTGACCTTTGAATCCAAGAGTGAGCTTCTCCTTCAAAGTTGAGTAACCTTTTGAAATATTAACTCAAATAAGTACGAGACTATAGATAAATCAAAATATAAACGAATAAATTGATTAATTAATACTCCCTCTGTTCATCTTTATTTGTGCCCTATATTAGTTTGAGATGTCCAACAATATTTATCATGTTTATAAAATCAATGAAATTTATCATTTTGTGTCTATTTACTCTTGCTATTAAATAATATTCATTTTTCAATGTTTAGATGATTTATAATTAATAAGGATGATTTAGTAAAAAAAAATTACTCTTTTCGCTTACTGTTTCTAAATATCATATGTAAAGTCAATAAAAAACAATTATCATGTTAATGATATTTACGTACCCACTTGCTAGAAAATTGAAACTATAGAGCAAGTACAATTCCATTTTTCTCATTGACTTGACGTGACTCAAGAAACAGAAAAATCAATTTAAATAATCTTGAATTAATCATTGCTTTGAAAATTGATACATGCATGAAGCTGTAATTATGGCTTATTATGAATTTAATGATCTAAGTGTTTTTTGTAATCATGAAAGCTACTTAACTTTACTACTTAATTCCTTAAAATATGTTTCTTGCCCAAGTTCAGTGGAAATTGGTCCCCATGTCTGATTGATAAAAAAATCAATTTAAACCTTAATTACTCAAATAAAGTTACCTAAACCTTAAATTCAAATCATTATGTGTGAGAGTAAAACAATACATTATACATGCATGTACTTAATTAATTATCATTTTGTCTATAAATGTGTGAGAGTAAAACAATACATTATACATGCATGTATTTACTTAATTATCATTTTGTCTATAGATACTTTGTACTTGCTATCAATATATCTTTTCTCGAAGGATACAAGATTTTAGGGCACGTATTAAATTATGATATTGGTGAATTTTGGTTTTGGTGGAGTATAAATCATTTAAGTGCTCTAGTTTATAATTAATCGAAAGTAAGAGTGTTTTGTATTCTATCAAATCTTTCTACATGGTAATGATTCAACTAAAGATTTTAACAAAGATCTTTAAGACATTTTTACTAACTTGTGGAATTTAATTTATTAACAGTTCTTTTAATTATTGAAAATATGGATATGACAGTTTTTGAAGATGGTATGTTGAATTTGTGCCCAAGAAAGAACAACTTAATCTTTAAAAGAAAATATACACAAAAACTTAAATTCAAGCTATGATTTTTCTTTTTTTATTTTGAGTGATATTACGGAGGTGTTTTTGGACATGAACTTAAAGTTAGTGGAGATCGCGTTCTGCATGGCTTATTCAGGAGTAATTGTCACAATCCAAATCATGTCGTGAGTGGCACCCACAATTAACCTCTTAGGTGGGCAAACCAATGAATTTCACCCCAACATATATTCATCATTCACCTTACAAATTACTAACCATATGAGGAAGCTTAAATCTCATTAGTGTAAGAAATACAAATCCATTATAATCCACTGTATGTCATTTTCAAAACCTAAAAGTCATCACATCAAGAACATCTAAGAGTATCAAATACACTAAAATAAAAAAAATAAAATGGTATAAGTCCGAAAACATAGGGCATCATGTCATGACTGAGAGAATCCAACATGAGCTTGATTGAATAGCTCACCATGAAACCTGATATGCTAGAGACTGGCTAGAGATGAGGGCAAGTCAAAGTCGTTGGTACACTCGTTGCACTCCATAAAAGAAAAACAAAGAAAAACACAAGTAGGGCTCAGTATGGGCAACATGTATTAAATAGGTATCATCGGTCAACCCAAATTAGAAACTAATATGCAATGAATAATAGTATAAAATCAACCATGACACTTAATAGGTTGCAAGCAAAAACAACATGAACCATTGACAACAACATTAAAGTAAGTACGCAATCAATCACAATATCAAGCACACATCCACTCATGCCTCCACACCACGCTCATTTGGGAAATTGATGCTTTGAGATTGAGTACATTAAGTTAATTCAATATATTTTTCCTTTAATGTTATCGTGTCGAAACGTGACACTCCGATCCAATTATACCATATCGGAACGTGACACTCCGATTTAATAATACCGTTTCGGAACGTGACACTCCGATCCAATTATACCGTGTTAGAATATGATACTCTGATCCAATTATACAGTGCCGAAACGTGACACTCCGATCTAATAATACATTAATTTATCATTATTTATCACCCCTTTTTGATTTATTAACAATATTTCATCAAGCCTTATTTATTCAAGGCATCGATTTTTCTTTTTTATTAATTTGAGTGATATTATCTAGGTATTTTGGAGATGAACTTGAAATTTAGTGGGATAGCGCTCTGCAGGGCTCATTCGAAAGTAATGCTCTCAACGGAACTTTTTTCCATACTCAAAGCTCGAATTCAAGACATCTAGTTAAGGATGAAAGACTTTCATACACCACAAACGATGTTGATGAAATTTAGAGGAATTGAAATAAGTATAACTACAACATCACATTAAAAGCAATGAGCAAAATAAATCTGAGAAATCATTATCACCATTGTATAATAGAGTAATTATATACATAAATTTCTACTTGTCCGTTAAATTTATTTTAGCATTTTAACTTTATAAATAATTATTTTATTCCTAATATTTTAAGTGTGCATACAAAGTGTAGTTACGTCTAAACAAGACAACTCCATTGCAGGAAACTCCAATAACGAATGCACTTTGGTCTCATATAAAAAAAAATAGTGTTTCTAAGTCCTCAAACAATCAGATTTTGCATCAAAACAATTCTACAGAGGTTGGGCTTGTTGTGAGGTCCATCCCCATGTACCAAACTTTGAATAACTTTGTGCCAATTTCAAAGTTTGGTAGAGTTGGTAAGCTATGAAGAAGAAAAAATTGTTTTGTGCCAATTTCAAAGTTTGGTAGGTAAGCTACGAAGAAGAAAAAATTGTTTTTCTTCTATAGCACATTTGGAGGGTAGTGTATTTGTTCTCTACAAAAGGGAGGACAATTCTTCATTCTAAGTACACCAAAAAAGAATTACAAAGGAGAGAAAAAAAGAGTGAGGCATCACAGAGGAAAATAATCTGTGAGGAAAAATAGAGAGTGTGAGCTATATTGTAGTGAGGTGGAAAAATCAAAAGAGTGTTATTTCTTTTGAATGTGTAGTGGTCTTTGGAGTTTTACTCAGACATACAAGTGTAAAATCCTTACTATAGTGATATTCGTTGCTCCTCTCGGGTCGTGGTTTTTCCCTTATTTAGAAGGGTTTCCACGTAAAATCTTGGTGTCATTATTTCTCTTTTATTCTCGTTGTTTAACCGCATTGTTGTGTTCCGCATTTGTTGCCTTTATTACCGCAAATATTATTTCTGTTACGGATTTATTCCCAATAATTGGTATCAAAACACAGGTTCTGCTCATTTACAGAAATATTTTTTGCAGCTCATTGTACTATACTCAATAAAAAAAAATGTCTGGAGTAAAGTACGAGGTAGCAAAATTCAACGGTGATAACGGTTTCTCAACGTGGCAGAGAAGGATGAAAGACTTGCTCATCCAACAGGGTTTGCATAAGGCACTAGGCGGCAAATCCAAAAAGCCCGAATCCATGAAACTTGAGGATTGGGAAGAAATGGATGAAAAGGCTGCTAGTGCAATCAGATTGCACTTAACAGATGATGTAGTTAATAACATCGTCGATGAAGAGAGTGCATGTGGCATTTGGACAAAATTAGAAAATCTATACATGTCCAAAACGCTGACAAATAAATTTTACCTAAAGAAGCAGTTATATGCGCTGCATATGGGTGAAGGTACAAATTTTTTGTCTCATTTAAATGTACTTAATGGACTAATCACGCAGCTAGCAAACCTCGGAGTAATAATCGAGGATGAAGATAAAGCCATAGTGCTCCTTAACTCGTTGCCATCTTTCTACGATACTTTATCAACAACCATTTTACATGGTAAGGACTCTATTGAGTTGAAGGATGTCACATCAGCCCTTTTGCTTAATGAGAAGATGAGAAAAAGGCCTGAAAATCACGGACAAGCTCTTATCACGGAAAGTAGAGGCAGAAGTTACCAAAGGAGCTCAAGTAACTATGGTAGATCCGGAGCTCGTGGAAAGTCCAAGGTCCGATCAAAATCAAAGGCCAGAAATTGCTACAATTGCGATCAACCAGGACACTTCAAAAGAGATTGTCCAAATCTAAAAAGGGGCAAAGGGGAAAGCAGCGGCCAGAAGAATGATGACAACATAGCTGCCATGGTGCAAAACAATGACGATGTTGTTCTCCTCATAAATGAGGAAAAAGAATGCATGCACTTGGCAGGTATAGAGTCGAAATGGGTGGTCGACACAGCAGCCTCTTATCATGCCACACCGGTAAGAGATCTTTTTTGCAGATATGTAGCCGGTGATTATGGCAATGTGAAAATGAGTAACACAAGTTACTCAAAAATTGCGGGGATCGGAGACATTTGCTTAAAAACAAATGTTGGATGCACTTTAGTGTTGAAAGATGTGCGCCACGTACCTGATTTGCGGATGAACTTGATCTCGCGAATTGATTTGGACAAAGATGGATATGAGAACTACTTTGCAAATAAAAAATGGAGACTCACCAAAGGGGCATTGGTGATTGCAAAAGGAGTTGCTCGTGGCACGTTATACAGGACAAATGTAGAAATATGCGGCTCACGAAGAAAATTCTGCAGATTTATGGCGTAAAAGAATGGGCCATATGAGCGAGAAAGGATTGCAAATTCTTTCCAAAAAGTAACTCATCTCTTTTGCCAAAGGTACAATGATAAAATCTTGTAACTACTGCTTATTTGGTAAACAACATAGAGTCTCATTTAAGACATCATCTGAAAGAAATTCGGATATACTTGATTTGGTATATTCTGATGTTTGTGGTCCAATGGAGATAGAATCGATAGGAGGTAATAAATACTTTGTTACCTTTATTGATGACGCTTCTCGAAAATTGTGGGTTTATATCTTGAGAACCAAAGATCAGGTGTTTCAAGTATTTCAAAAGTTTCATGCTCTGATAGAAAGAGAGACAGGTCGAAAGCTAAAACGTCTCCGAACCGACAATGAAGGTGAGTACACTTCAAGAGAATTTGAAGAGTATTGTTCAAACCATGGAATCAGACATGAAATGACAGTTCCTGGAACCCCACAACACAATGGTGTAGCTGAGAGAATGAATCGCACCATTGTTGAGAAAGTGAGAAGTATGCTCAGAATGGCTAAATTACCCAAGACATTCTGGGGTGAAGCAGTTCGGATAGCGTGTTATCTTATCAATCGTAGTCCATCAGTTCCGTTGGAGTTTGACATTCCGGAGAGAGTTTGGACCAACAAAGAGATGTCTTACTCGTACCTAAAGGTGTTCGGTTGCAAAGCTTTTGCACATGTACCGAAGGAGCAAAGAACCAAGCTAGATGATAAATCAGTTCCTTGCATATTCATCGGATATGGAGATGAAGAGTTCGGGTACAGACTATGGGATCTTGCAAAGAAGAAGGTCATCAGAAGTAGAGATGTAATCTTTCGAGAAAGTGAAGTTGGAACTGCTGATGATCTATCCGAGAAGGCCAAGAAAAAGAATGGTATAGTTCCTAATCTTGTTACCATTCCTTCTTCTTCTAACCATCCCATAAGTGCAGAAAGTATGATTGATGAAGTTGCTGAGCATGAAGAGCAACCCGATGAGATTGTTGAGCAGGGGGAGCAACTTGGTGATAATACCGAGCAAATGGAGTACCCAGAAGAAGAACAATCTAAACCTCTGAGGAGATAAGAAAGACAAAGGGTAGAATCAACCAAATACCCTTCCTCAGAGTATGTCCTTATCAATGATGAAGGTGAGCCAGAAAGTCTTAAGGAGGTGTTGTCTCATCCAGAAAAGAGCCAATGGATGAAAGCCATGCACGAAGAGATGGGATCTCTACAGAAAAATGGCACATACCAGCTAGTTGAACTTCCAAAAGGAAAAAGACCACTTAAGTGCAAGTGGGTCTTTAAACTCAAGAAAGATAGAAATGGCAAGTTGGTGAGGTACAAAGCTCGATTGGTTGTAAAAGGCTTCAAACAAAAGAAAGGTATTGATTTTGATGAAATTTTTTCACCTGTTGTCAAAATGACTTCTATTCGAACTATTTTGAGCATAGCAGCTAGTCTAGATCTTGAAGTGGAGCAATTGGACGTGAAAACTGCATTCCTTCACGGAGATTTGAAAGAAGAGATTTATATGGAGCAACCAGAGGGATTTGAAGTATCTGGAAGGAAACACATGGTGTGCAAATTGAATAAGAGTCTTTATGGGTTGAAACAGGCCCCAAGGCAATGGTATAAAAAGTTTGACTCTTTCATGAAAAGTCAAACGTACACAAAGACCTATTCTGATCCATGTGTATACTTCAAAAGATTTTCTGACAACAATTTTATTATTTTGTTGTTATATGTGGATGACATGTTAATTGTAGGACAAGACAAAGAGTTGATTGCAAAGTTGAAGAAAGATTTGTCCAAGTCATTTGACATGAAAGACTTGGGCCCAGCACAACAAATTCTAGGGATGAAGATTGTTCGAGAACGAACAAAAAGAAAGTTGTGGCTATCTCAAGAGAAGTACATTGAACGTGTACTAGAATGCTTCAACATGAAGAGTGCTAAACCTGTTAGCACGCCTCTTGCGAGTCATCTGAAGTTGAGCAAACAGATGTGTCCTACAACAAAAGAGGAGAAAGAGGAAATGACTAAAGTTCTTTATTCTTCAGCAGTGGGGAGTTTGATGTATGCGATGGTGTGTACAAGACCTGATATTGCTCATGCAGTTGGTGTTGTTAGCAGATTCCTTGAAAATCCTGGAAAAGATTACTGGGAGGCAGTTAAGTGGATACTCAGGTATCTAAGAGGTACCACGAGAGATTGCTTGTGTTTTAAAGGATTTGATCCAATCTTGAAAGGCTATACTGATGCTGATATGGCAGGTGACCTCGATAATAGAAAATCCACTACTGGATATTTGTTTACATTTTCAGGGGGAGCTATATCATGGCAATCAAAGTTGCAGAAGTGTGTCGCACTCTCTACAACTGAGGCAGAATATATTGCAGCTACTGAAGCTGGCAAAGAGATGGTATGGCTGAACCGATTTCTTCAAGAACTTGGATTGCATCAGAAGGAGTATGTCGTCTATTGTGATAGTCAGAGTGCAATAGACTTGAGCAAGAACACCATGTATCATGCAAGGACAAAGCATATCGACGTGAGATATCACTGGATTCGTGAAAAGATAGAGGACGGATCTATGCAGGTCATGAAGATCCCTACTACTGAAAACCCTTCAGATATGCTGACCAAGGTGGTATCAAAAGACAAGTTTGAGCTATGCAAAGAACTTGTCGGCATGTACTCAAGCTAGAAACCTGGAGCTACCTCCTTCAGGTGCATGGGTCTGGAGGGGAAGATTGTGAGGTCCATCCCCATGTACCAAACTTTGAATAACTTTGTGCCAATTTCAAAGTTTGGTAGAGTTGGTAAGCTATGAAGAAGAAAAAATTGTTTTGTGCCAATTTCAAAGTTTGGTAGGTAAGCTATGAAGAAGAAAAAATTGTTTTTCTTCTATAGCACATTTGGAGGGTAGTGTATTTGTTCTCTATAAAAGGGAGGACAATTCTTCATTCTAAGTACACCAAAAAAGAATTACAAAGGAGAGAAAAGAAGAGTGAGGCATCACAGAGGAAAATAATCTGTGAGGAAAAATAGAGAGTGTGAGCTATATTGTAGTGAGGTGGAAAAATCAAAAGAGTGTTATTTCTTTTGAATGTGTAGTGGTCTTTGGAGTTTTACTCAGACATACAAGTGTAAAATCCTTACTATAGTGATATTCGTTGCTCTCCTCGGGTCGTGGTTTTTCCCCTTATTTAGAAGGGTTTCCACGTAAAATCTTGGTGTCATTATTTCTCTTTTATTCTCGTTGTTTAACCGCATTGTTGTGTTCCGCATTTGTTGCCTTTATTACTGCAAATATTATTTCTGTTACAGATTTATTCCCAACACTTGTTAGAAGCAACATCGTAATTTGATATACTCAATTCGACGTGTTGCGAGATGAGAATGTTGGACCACAAGAAAGGAACATGGTACAGATGAATTATCTGCTGAATTTGGGAGTACTTTAGGCAATTTCAACCTATCACTAGTGTACTACAGCATACAAAAAGTTCTGCCCAGTTTGACAAAGACGTTAACAATTTGAGTCTTGTTCCTTGAGAATTGAACAAGAATAAGGAGCATGTTGATCAACAAGTTGTTTTGACACATGAAGATGAGTTCATTGCTACAGAGGGGATAGTTGGTAAAGAAATTAGTCCACATACACATATCATGGATGTTGCGAATTCAGAGAAAGCTAAAACCGGTTTGAATTTTTCTAAAGAAAACGAGTGCTTCTAAATGGGCAGATTTTAGTTGAGGAAGAGGAAACCTTTACTTCACCTCCTATGAGTAAGTTAAGCCCTCAAGCACTCGAATTTGTGCCTACAAGTAAGGCAAATCTATCTATAACAATGATAGTAGATAGCTTTAAAAAGAGTGAAAAGACGTTTTGAACTATGACAAAGTTGCCTAGAACAAGTTGTGTGGAACAAGTTGTGTAGAACAGGTAGTAACAACATGTTTCATTTAATCCAACCCTAAATGGGATTCTAGAAATTTTTCTTATTTATGTAAGGAAAACTGAGTGTAAGTTTTCTTAAGGCAGCGACTACCTAATTAAGAAAAATTGTGTTCGAAAGGAAAACAATATTTGTAAGCTAAATAAGGAAAATCACATAAGAAGTTTCCTTTCAATGCAAAGTACAAAGAGAAGTCCTAATGCTACAAGGTTTCTTTACGGCGGCAGTGATAAAGGAACTATTCCTACTTGTTTAAGGAAATAGCTTGAGGCGACATAGTTTAAGAAGGATTCTATTTAAAGGAAATTGAGTTCGACAGGGAATCATTAATAGCAAAGCTGAAGGAGAAACCCAATCCAAGTTGTATGCTACAAAGTTTTGATGCGGAAGCAAGTTGAATAAGAACGTATAAGAGGTTGCGGCTGAACGTGTTTATTTCAACGATTGACAAAGATGCATAATAGAGCAAACTTGATTCAAACTTATTGGAAGGAAGATTCCAAACTTACTAGAAGGAGGATTCCAAACTTGAGTATAGCTTGATAATTGTTGGAAATTCATCTTAATGTATGAAAACTACTTCTTAGTTGGATAAGGAAAGAAGTAGAGTAATTTGTTAATTGTTGCGGCAAAATTAAATAAGAAGTCCAAGTTGAGTTCAACAAGGTCTGTGTAGCGGCAAAGACAAAGTTGAATCAAACAAGGACTTGTTGATTTTCTGATCTATAAATAGAGAGTTATTTTCATCATAAAAGATTGCGCACTTACATAGAGAGAAGATCAAAACACGATCAAGAGGTTTGAGAGAGTTTTGAGATTTATTTGGAGTGTTGAAATTTGTGAAATAAAAGTCCTAAGATTCTAATTAAGAGTTTTGATTACAATCTGAGATATGTGAGTAGGAGTTGTTCGATAAGTTGTAGAACTTGAAGAACATTAGAAGATATAAAATTGGAGGGTTTTGTGTCTTTGGGTAGCTAGAAATTAGAGTTTATAATTTTTTAGCTAGGAATTAGAGTTTATAATTCCTCAAGGAATTAGAGTTTATAATTCCTTAGATTACATAGCTTTGTAATCATTGTATTGTTTGAAGTTTATAAATAATACAAAGTGTGGCTCGAATTATTTATAGTTAAAGTTTAAAACAAAGAGAAACACGTTGTCTGTACGTGTTTCTTTGCAAAATTCAGGAGGGTAGGTAATAGGAATTAGGCCTAACACTATTCCAAATAGAAAAACTTCAACCATTTTCTTTTTTTGAAAGGAATTTCAACAAAGAGTTTGGTCATAAACACCAAAGATACTGGAGTATTGGCTCAGAGTCATGATCAAAAAGCTATAGTTTCAGGAATTAGTCCAAGTGAAAGCTATGATAATGAATTGGGAACATACATGTCCAACGGGGATGACGAGGAAGATATGTTGGACATATGCTTTGATAAGGTGGCGAAGGAAGGGGATCTCTCACCAAGACAACAAAGAAGTGGAAACAACAAAATAAAATAAAAAAAGACACATGGAAGACAACACAGTTGGGATGGTAAGGTGACTGAAGAATTTATTGCAAGACATCTACCAATGCGACTAGCAAAGAAAAATCATATGACAGTATCAAAAACTTTAACAAGATCCAATAAATCCAAGAAGAATTGATGAACTATCAAGTGTTTATTGACAGAGTTGAAGAAGAAGATAAGAAGAAATTACCTCAAATTACTTTTGATGGGCAAACTATCACTTTTAGTTCTCATACATATATAAATTGAAGTTTGAGTCTAATAACTCAATCTTATTCTCGACTTTTATATTTTTGCATTACTTAAGTATCTTCATTTGTAATATCATTATAGAGAATACTATAAACTCTATGATGATCATCGAATACCTAGGTATAGCTAGCTCTTTTTTAATTCATGCTTGTTAAGTAGTAGAGTTTTATTATTGCAATAGGATCGGTAAGGTAAGGTCTAGCCCCCATACTTGTACTCTTCTTCGAAGGTTCCTTTATTTATTAATGAAAATTTCTTAGTTAAAAAAATGACAATAATATATATTGTTATTGTATTATATTTAACAACAGTACTATAATATGAGTATTATAATTACCATATTACATAAATATCGGTAAATACTTAAGCGACTTTAGATATTTAATCAACACAATATATATACAATGACATTAACTCAATTATCATTCAATGTTTTCGCGAAAGAAAAAATAAATGGCTTTAAATATCTTGTTTGTTGTAGTAAAATTATTTTAAAATGCATAATACATAAATATATTCTTTAACTTAGACCCATTTCACATTTATGTCTTTCAATTTTTAAATAAGTGGACACTCAAACTTATATAAAGTTGAACAAATAGATACGCATGTCCTACATGATATTCTACATAAATATTTGTGTCCTACGTGTATTATTTCACATAGGACCCATGTGTTCAATTATTCAACTTTATACAAATTTAAGCGTCTCCTTGTGCAAACCCAAAATTAGAAGGCATAATATAAAATAAAATCAAATTAAATGACACGTTTATATATTATGCCTAAAAGAACACTCATAGTTTGGGATAAACTTTGTTTCCATGGACAGATGGTGTAGATTACAATAACAAATAAAAGCATCTTGCGACAATCATTTAGCGGCAGTAATTATTGTTGTATTATATTCAACAATAGTAAAATAATATGAGTAGTTACAATTAACACACTATATAAATATTGTTAAATCTTTAACGACTTGATCTGAAAACAATGACACTCAATTATCGCTAGACGTTTTTCTAAAGAAAAAAATTATTACTACTAAATATTTCTTTTATTATAGTGTCGGTGATGTTTTAAAAAAATACTCATATACTCTTTAGGGTGTGTGAATTCATATGGAGAATCCTAACCAAGCATGTTGAGTTGTGCAAAAAGTCATAAAAGCTACTTAGTTGAGACAACAAGGTTGTCTAAAGCTAATTTGATTGCTATCCAGAAATTGTTTTCTAAATAATTGGGCAAGAATGACATTTAATTTATTGGCTTAAGTCATCTGCGATCCCTAAAGTTGTCCACATAATTCACTTAGACATCTGAACTAGGACTTATACCTATTAAACACCTAAATTATTCAAGAAATGTGCCTATTAAACACAAAATGCTGATGTGGCAAAATAAGTGTATCTCACTGCTGCTGAGCGCGTGAATGCATTTTTTTAATTTTTTTTTAAAAATATTTATACCTACTTTGTTGACACTTGGCATGCATTGACTAAATATATAAAAAAATTAATCTAATTAAACATAAATCTTTTAAATCATTAAAAAAAAAAAAAGAAACTACACTCATCTTCCTTCAATCCACCATTTTAAAAACTTCAAATTTCTCTGCCTTTTGTTATGATTCATTTTTTTCATTTTCCGTAAACAAAGTACGTGTTGAATTTTCAAGAAGAAGAAAAAAATGGAGCATTTGGAGTTAAAAAATTGACCAATATCTGTACATTTTTATTTTCAGTAACTCCAATTGAGCAACTATCACCATTAATAAACTTATTAGAAATGCTATAAAATATTTGATATAATTTTAATTTCTCTTCGTTGTCGATTTCAAAATAATTTATCAAGATCGATTATATTTATAAAATTGGAATAGTCGTCGGAGGAATAGCATATAACGAAAAAAATGAAAGAGGAAAACATTTGGTGGATGAATTCGGAATGAGATGAGGTTAGGCATTTTCTTTTTTGTTATCGCCGAGGAATGACAATTGTGGAACAACAGAGAAGAAGATGAAGAAGAAAGGGGCAATAAGTTAGATGGAGTGGGGGTTAGGTGAAGGTGGGGGAAAGATTTTTATTTAATCAATTTAATTTTTTATATATTATTATTAAAGGCAGAAAAATTCTTTTTATTTTTCAAAATTAAAATTATGGGCCCATGTGCCACGTGTCATAGTTCTATTCACAATTTTGTCAAGATAATGAATGTGAATTACACGCACAATGTTTGTAAAGATAGTTGTTATTTTATGTTCAATAGATAAATATTTATTAATATTAAAGTGTCTAATAGATAAGAGTCTCAGTTGAGATGTCTAAATGAATTATGCGGACAATTTTAAGGGGCTATCGATGACTTAAGCCTAATTAATTCTATGATTAAAAAAAGTACAAAGTATTTGATGATGAAATGGGATGATGTCTAATAAACACTACCAAATACGGGTAAGCATGGCATGTTGTAGACTCTAACAAATAGATTTAAAAAAATAGCAAAAGGTGCACCTTCAACAAAATTTAATTTTATTAAATATATAGATAAATCACTTTTAATAAATTTTAAATGATGAAAATCCCCCATTTATATGATCCAAATTTGAGGGGCCATTTTTGTTACTATGTTATTTTACCCAATTTTACCCAATGCTCGTTGGTGCATCAAATAAAACAGAGAATCTTATCACAATACACACTACAATATCATGATGAGCTGGAATATATAACAACCATCAAATCTAAAAACTAATGTGAAAAAAGTGAGAGGAAAGGAGTGAGAAGGGACAAATAGAGGCAATAGGGACAAATGAAGAAGAGCCAACTATGTGCTCCACGTCATCGTCATCGTCGTTGTCGATATCGACATCGACAATAATATTAATTTACTGAAGATTGAACAACTAATAAAATTGATCATAACATGTCAATTTTGAGATGTACCTAGTTGATTAATGAAGATTTGAGATTGATAATTTAGTGATCTATTAGCAGTAAAAAAGAATTTTCTTACGAGGTTCAAACAAGTTTGATTTGAATTACTGAAAATGGATTCAGCATTCTAGATAATTTAATAAGGCGACAATGGTGGAAACCCTAGCAGCAGCCATGTCTGCGCACATCTCTCCCACTATAATAAAAATATCATTAGCGGCAATTGTCGTTAAATATGTATTTTTAGCAGCAATTGTCACTCTTTGTATATGTCTTTAAAGCCTTTAGCGACATTGGTTCTAATGACACTTAACTAATGCCGATAAAGACTTTAGCATTCTCTATTAATGTCAATATTTAATGCCGCTAAAAGTTATTTTTTGTTGTAGTGTCCCCGGCCTTTGGTTGTGGGAGAGACATGCTAATCCTAATCAACAAACATCCTTTGCTACTTGATTAACCACAAATCAAGTTGTCCGAAATTTGACAAAATTTCAACTGAAACAGATTCAATATGTACATGGAGAGTCTACGATTCATTTCACAAAGGGAGAACGAGAGGTTTTCGCACAGGAAAAAGGATTACATGAAGATGTAATTATTAAGTTCTCATTTGATACACTAGAAGTGAAGGATTTGCGAACAATTTTACCTAAACACTTGAGCATCAAAGGAAACTGTTTAGTTGGTTTACTTGCTCGTAGACATATTCTACTAAGTATAGACCATTACGAAGATCCAGTAAATTAAAAAAGAAGTGAAGAACTATCAAGTTTGTTGGGTACATTTGACGAAGAAGACAATAGGGAAATACTTCAGGTTGTTGTACACTGGCAATCCTTTTCTTTTAATTTTTACAAGTTTGAGGTTCATAACTCAGCTTTATTCTTAGATTTTGTATTTTTGCATTACTTAAGCATCCTCATTTGTAGTATATCATCGTAGAATTTATCATAAACTCTACGATGATCATAGAATATCTAGGTTTCTCTAGCTCTTATTTTCTTCATGTTTGTTAACTAGTAAAGGTCTGATACCTCATTAAGATTAGTAAGGTAAGGTCTAGCCCCCTTGCTTGTACTTACTTCATTGAGATCCTTTTCTTTTTATTAATAAAACTAGCCCTAGGCACACATTACCTAGCAGAATTGCTTTAAAAAGAAGCTTGATTTAAATTCAAATTGATTTTTTTCAAATAGATCCAAGTCCTTTGGGGAGATATAAATATACGTGTTGAAACAGAGAAACAGAGTACAGCTAGAAAATATCCATTGATGGAGCTTAAGGAAGAAGAGAAGAAAAGCCTTTCTAATCTGATTTCATAGAATGATGAGTAATGTGTTGATTACAATGAACAAGTAGCTATATATAAAATTTGATAAAAACTAATTCTAACGGATTAAAAATATGCAGCTATAACTAACTAATCTGTAACTAATTTGTAACTAACTAATTGAAAAATCCTAACTAACTAGTTGCTGACATGTGTAAATATCAATACCCCCCTCAAGTTGGAGGTGTGACGAGAAGATCCAACTTGCTTAAGATTGTTGCATGTTTCACACCAGTGAGTGCTTTGGTAAGAATATCAACAAGTTGTTCCCCAGTTCCAATATGATGTAATGAAATTAACCCTTCTTGAAGCTTAGCTCGTACAAAATGGCAGTCAACTTCAATATGTTTCGTTCTTTCATGGAATACAGGATTTTTGGCAATTTGTAAGGCTGACTGGCTATCACAGAAAATGGGAAAATGACCAGCACATGGCACAGTTAGTTCTTCAAATAATCGACTTAACCATACAAACTCCCCTACTACATTTCTAATGGATCCATATTCAGCTTCAGCTGAAGAAAGAGAAATAGTTTCTTGTTTCTTCGACTTCCAGCTTATAGGACTTGATCCCAATAATACAATGTAGCCAGTAACAGATTTTCTTGAATCAGGACAAGATGCCCAATCTGAATCACAAAAGGCTTGGACCTGGTAATCATTAGTAGAGGACATGAGTAAGCCCAAGGTTGGATCCTTTTTAAGGTATCTAAGCAAATGATATGCAGCCTGCAAATGAGGCTCTCTAGGTTCCTGCATAAACTGACTCAGGTGTTGTACTCCATATGCAATGTCTAATCTTGTGTTGGTGAGAAAATTTAATTTTCCAATTAACTTTCTGTATGATCTAGGATCTTCCAGAGGTTTCCCTTCATTGGCTTTGAGCTTGATTGTAGAGTCAAGAGGAGAAGCAAGACTAGAGTATTATGTGCAGTGATACTCTTTGAGAAGATCAAGTACAAACTTCCTCTGTGATATAAGTATTACAGTTTCTGTATATAGTATCTCCAAACCTAAAAAATAGTGTAGCTTTCCCAAATCTTTGATTTTGAATTGGTTATGAAGATAATCCTTTAATTCATCAATCTCTTCAACATCATTTCCAGTAAGTAGAATATCATCTACATAGACAGCTATAAACACAGTGGAAAGACCTTGTTTTCTATAGAACAAAGAATAATCATTCAAGGAATTACTATATCCTCTGGATTTCAAAGCATCAGACAACTTGGCATACCATTGTCTGTTTGCCTGTTTTAAATCATATAGTGACTTGTTAAGTTTACAAACCATGCCTTTAGTGGTAACATCTAATCCCTGTGGAATATCCATGTATACTTCTTCATGCAACTCTCCATGAAGGAAAGCATTATTGACATCCAACTGATATATATTCCAGTGCTTCTTTACAGCAGTGGATATCAAAGCTCTCACGGTTGTCATTTTGATGACTGGAGAAAAAGTTTCTGTATAGTCTATCCCATAGTGCTGAGTGTAACCTTTCACAACTAGCCTTGTCTTGTACCTCTCTATACTCCCATCAGCTTTATGTTTTACCTTATAAACCCATCTACATCTAATGGTCTTTTTACCAACAGGAAGTGGCATAAGTTCCCAAGTGTTATTATCATGCAGGGCAGTCAATTCTTGTGTCATTGCATCTTGCCAAGCAGGATTCATTGCAGCCTCATTAAATGATGATGGTTCACAATCATGTGACACACTCAATATAAGTGACTGACTATCGAAATACAAGAATGTAGAAGTTATTTGATGGTGGTGAGAAAAAGAGGCATGTAAAGAGGTCATGTAGTCTTTAAGATAAACTGGAGGCTTATGAGATCTAGTAGATTTTCTGATTGGAGGACCATATTCTGAGGATGTAAAGTTTGGTGAAGGAGAAGAAGTTAAAGTGGGATCACATTGTTCAGATTCTGAAGAAGTAAGACCAACATTATCATTATCAAGAAAAACATTATCAAATGTAGAACTTGAAGAAGGATTGTTAATAGAAAAATTAGAGATATTGGAAAAAGGAAATACTGATTCATGAAACACAACATCTCTAGAAATATGTATTTTTTTTGTTGCTCAAACTTAACACCTTATAGCCTTTAACACCAAAAGGATATCCTAAGAATACATGAGGTGTAGCTCTTGGTTCAAACTTTGTTCTGTGATGTTTGGGTGTAGTAGGAAAACAAAGACAGCCAGAACTTCTCATGTGAGAATATTGAGGTTCTTGATTATACAACATAGTAAAAGGACATTTATTGTGATGGTAGGCGGAAGGAAGTCTATTTATTATATATGTGGTTGTAAGTATACATTCTCCCCAATACTTGGTAGGTAATTTGGAATGGAAAAGAAGAGCTCCAGCTGTTTCTAGTAGATACTTATGTTTTCTTTCTACCACACCATTTTGTTGTGCTGTATAAGGACAAGATTTTTGGTGTAATATTACTTTGGATTGAAAGTAAAGAATAGATTCTTGATTTAGAAACTCAAGACCATTATCTGATCTTATGATTTGAACATTTGTTTTAAACTGATTTTCTACCATGTTGACAAATGATTTTATAATATGTAAAGCATTAATCTTGCAACTCAATAAATGTGTCCATGTAGTTCTACTAAAATCATCAACTAAGGTAATGAAATATTTAAAATTGTCATCAGTAGGTACATGGTAAGAACCCCAAAGTCAACATGGAGAAGCTCAAATATTTTTGATGTAGTATGAGTTTTAGGTGGAAAAGAAAGTCTGGTTTGTCTGGCCATAGGACAAATGTTACAAGTAAAAGGTGTTTGGATGAAAAAGCTACTGGAATGGATGTAATCCCTTTCATTTTTACAAAAGGCACATGCCCAAGTCTATAGTGCCACAACAAGTCATTACAAGATTCATGATGTAAAAGAGGCATAGAATCAAAAAGTACATTATTTGTATTACTAGGAATAGTGTTCATTAAAGGAGATTTAGAATTCTGAGAATTGAATAAAGGATTGCAAGAATGAGATATGGTACTGCAAGAATGAGAGAAACATTGACATTGGGAGCATATCTTATTGTTGTGAGAAAAACAAGACATTGAAGATGAGACCTGTGAAATGAATGGACTGTCTTTTTTTCCTTTTTAAGCAATCTGAGCAGAGGAAATACAATCCATCTTGTTCTCTACCAATCTCTAGAGGCCTCTTCATTGAAGGGCCCTGCAAGATACAAGATGAGTTAGAGAATGATGCAGTACAATTGAGATGTAGAGACAAGGAACTGATAGAAATCAGATTGTATTTAAAAGAAGGGATGAAAAGAACTCTAAACAATGTGATCATGTCATTAATTCTAACATCTCCAACTTTGGTCACCTTAACTTTGTATCCATTTGGTAATTTAACTAAGCGGGGATATGGCAGGTTAGTAATATGTGAAAGGTGGTTGATGTTAAAGGTCATGTGATGTGTAGCTCCTGAATCCAGTATCCATAAATCAGTTTTTGATTTGAGACAGCCACACGACAGTTTATCAAAATCAATAGATGAGTTGCAAGCTATAATACCTGCAAAGTTTGCAGCTCCACAAGTTACCTGCTCCTCAGAATCAACATCTCCAGATTGTCCCAATTGAAGGTGCTGCAACAGATTAATAAGCTGACCACATTGTTCATTGGTAAGATTAGCATTACAAGCGGTATGAGCATAAGTTTCTCCCATGTTTGGATCTGCAAAAGCATTAGCTGTCACTCCTTTCCTTTTAGCATACCTATTACTTGCATTGTAATTGGCTGGTACCCTTTGATTCTGAATATTGTTGTATCTTTGCTGATTGAAACCTTGTCTATTAGAAGAATTATTTTGATTGGGATAAGCATGTAACTTGTAAAATTTTTCAATGATATGCCCTGATCTCCTGCAATGTTC
This sequence comes from Solanum chilense, assembly GCA_032847665.1. Taxonomy (NCBI): domain Eukaryota; kingdom Viridiplantae; phylum Streptophyta; class Magnoliopsida; order Solanales; family Solanaceae; genus Solanum; species Solanum chilense. Next base: position 65,221,332 of record CM064967.1, read on the forward strand.
ACAAAAAGGTCTAGGCCTATTATTTGCAGGATAATTGCTTGATGAATCATTTGTTTTGAATAATATTCCTCCTGACGAATTTGATGTACTAGTATTAGCAGAATTTACCCTTTCACCTGATGAATTTGATGAACCAACACGTATAGAGGAATTCATTGAACTTCCTTCAGCAAACATTTGACTGTGTGGCTTAAACTCCCTTTGTTTTTCTTCTTGTACAAGTAGTGCAAAAGCTTGAGCCATGGATAGTAATGGATTCATCATCAGAATACTGCCTCTAATAACAGTATAAACTTCATTAAGACCCATTAGAAATTGAATTAACCTTCGATCTTGTTCAGCCTTATGCATAGTCTCTTTTCCCCCCACAGCTACAAGTACAACTGCACTGGTTCTTGATACTCAGATTACTCAATTCTTCTCAGAGTTTCTTCATCCTAGTGTAATACACAGTAACATCAAGAACTCCCTAACTTAGATCATTGATATCCTTTTGGATTTGAAACAATTTAGCACCATTCGTTTGATCATATCGATCTTCTAACTCTTTCCACAATTCTACTGCATCAGAAACGTACTCTACACTGTCTGCAATATCTTTGCTTAGGGAATTAAGAATCCAAGATATGACCGTGTTATCACATCTCTCCCATTAGCGATATTGAGGAGATATTGAAGAAGGGAGTTTAAGTTCTCCAGTAATAAATCATAATTTGTTTTTCACAGACAATGATCTCATTACACCTCGTCGCCATGATCGATAACCAACTCCTTCAAAAATGACTGGAACTAGGATCAAACTAATTGGATTATCAGATGGATGGATGTAGACAGGATTACTAACATCGATTATGTTCCCTCCTATTCCTGATGTGGAAGCTTGGCCTGTAATTTCAACCATGATGAATTCGATCCACAGAGAGCAATAACAGAACACTGAAGAAATCTATAAGAAGATGAATTTGATTCTCATAAACGATAACAGAAAATTGAACTGGAATTTGATTGACGAGAAGAACAGTGATCTACACCTGCTCTGATACCATGTTGAAACAGAGAAACAGAGTACATCTAGAAAATCTCCATTGATGGAGCTTAAGAAAGAAGAGAAGAAAAGTCTTTCTAATCTGATTTGATAGAATGATGAGTGATGTGTTGATTACAATAAACAAGTAGCTATATATACAATATGATAAAAAACTAATTCTAACAGATTAACAATATACAGCTGTAACTAACTAATTTGTAACTAACTAATTGAAAAATCCTAACTAACTAGTTGCTGACATGTATAAATATCAATAATACGTCATTTTATCTATAATTGGTTAGATTAATTGTGCAAGTTTTTTACATGAGAGTTTGAAAACTTATTCGAAAGCAACAAAGGTGAATTCCGTGAATATGGTAGTCGCTACAACGACTTATAGATGATAAGTGGTAAAAAAAAATTGATCTATGTTACTATGGAGAAAAAGAATATAACTTTTTTAAAAATTTTTTTTATTAAAAGTACATATATTTATCAAAAAAGATATTAGAAATAAAATTTTAATATTTTTTTTTTGTATTCATTTTCACAAAAAAAAAAAAAAAAGTAAAATACACTCACTTTACAGATAATAATTTCAATTTAAAAAAAAATCAAGAAAGGCGACAATAATTTAGTAAAAATAAAGTATGTAGTTAAAATTTAGATATGTATTTTGGTTACTTTCTCTTGATAGTGACAAATCAATTCACTTAATTCCAACGAAGGGTAACACGCAAGAAAGTGACTGGAACAACATTCATAGTACGATAATGAAATTAGCTACTATATATTTTACTTTGATTTAAAAAATTTAATTTTTTTTGGATTTTAAAAATATTCGTTCTTTTTCCTTTATCATATATAAAACCTATTTTTGCCCCTTGCCATTTGTTTCTTTATTTATATAATAATAAATCTTTTTTTATTACATGTAATTATGTTTAACCTATTTGTTTATAACTTGAACAAATAATTATTATCTAAAGTTTATATTAATTTTTACATAAATATTGTAATTACGTTTCATTTGTTGTTGGACACTTCATCTGATACTGCGTTCTGGTATTTTATTACTTTGTATTGAATTGACAAAGTGAGTGTCATACACTCATTAATGATGTACGAAAGACTTTTATTATACCTTTTTTTAGAGTCCAAAACTCAAAGGGTACAAAATATTAACAAAAATTTCAAAACGGTATATAAAATTTTATTTTAACCAAAACGGTAAAATCGCTGCCGGTGCAGCGATTTACTTTACCTGAAAAAGTAAAATCGCTGCTGAGGCAGCGATTTTGCAAAAAATAAATTTTTTTAATAAAAAAATGAAATCGCTGCCCAAGTAGCGATTTCAAAATTTTTCTTCTTGCAAATCGCTGCCATGGCAGCGATTTGATATTATTTTTTAATTTACTTTTTTTTTTATAAAATAAGGTATATCGCTGCACTGGCAGCGATTTATAAATAATTTTTTTTTAAAAAAAAAATCGCTGTCGCTGCTACAGTAGCGATTTATAAAAAAAAAAAAAAATTGTAAATCGCTGCTACAGCAGCGACTTATATCAAAAAAAATTTTTTTTTAATAAATCGCTACTGTAGCAGTGATTTATTTAAATTTTTTTTTTTTTATTAAATCGCTGCAATAAGCAATTTATTAAACTAAAAAAAAATTTAAAAATTTTAAAACAGCGATTTTATATATAAAAAAAAATTATAATTAATCGGTGTAATTAGGGATGTACTTGAATTCAATTAAATAATTTTTCTCCTTTAATTTTTTATTTAAAAAAATTAATTATTTGAATTCAAATATTATTTAAATTTAAATTCAATATAATATCTTTTTTTAGAAAGAAAATATATTTATTACTTTACTTATTTTTAATTTTTTTAAAATAATGTATATTTTCTTATAAGTTATATATACATAAATTTTAAAAAATATTATAATTTTTTATATATATAAAATCGCTGTTTTAAAATTTTTAATTTTTTTTTTGGTTTAAAAAATTGCTTATTGCACCGATTTAATTAAAAAAAAATTTAAATAAATCGCTGCTACAGTTTATTAAAAAAAAATTTGATATAAATCGCTGCTACAAAATTTTTTTTTTTTTATAAATCGCTACTGTAGCAGCGATTTATATAAAAAAATATTATTTTTTTTAATAAATCGCTGCTAAGGCAGCGATTGTTTTTAAAAAAAAAAATTATTTATAAATCGCTGCCAGTACAGCGATATACCTTATTTTATAAAAAAAAAAGTAAATTAAAAAATAATATCAAATCGCTGCCATGGCAGCGATTTGCAAGAAGAAAAATTTTGAAATCGCTGCTTGGGCAGCGATTTCATTTTTTTATTAAGAAATTTTTTTTTTTGCAAAATCGCTGCCTCAGCAGCGATTTTACTTTTTCAGGTAAAGTAAATCGCTGCACCGGCAGCGATTTTACCGTTTTGGTTAAAATAAAATTTTATATACCGTTTTGGAATTTTTGTTAATATTTTGTACCCTTTGAGTTTCGGACTCCCTTTTTTTATTATTATTTTGTTCTTCTTCTTCTCCTTTTTTTAATCTATCACCTCTCACCATTTTTTCAAGCTTAAAATCCTTCGATAGAAGTTGAATCTTTTTATTCCTCATTGTATTGCTTTCTAAATTGCTATCACAATCATCTATTTTTTTTTCGAATTCAAAGCTAAAAGGACAAAAAAAAATGTTAAAATTTCCAAAAGTGTATATCATGTTTTTTTAAAATCAAAAAGGCAAAATGATTAGTATCAAAGCGATTTTCATCTAACACATATTAACACTATTAATATTAAAAATCGCTATTCAAACAGCGATTTTCTCCAAACTTCTTTTCCTTTTTTCCCCTACTATCGCTGTCATAACAACGCTTTAATAGAATTTTTAAAAAACTTTTATTGTTGCTTTGGCAGCTTTTTATTAAAAAGAAAAAAAGGATATTGCTGCTCAGCAGCGTTTTACTTAATTATTATATTCTTTTCATTTGCTTTACTAAATTTATAAAAAAAATTACTGTCTTGATAGCCTGAAATTATTATTTTCAAAAAAATTAAGAAAAAAAACTAGGAAAAATCTCTAGTAAGGCAACATTTTTTTTTAAAAAAAAATACACGCTATTAAAAAAAATGAGAGAGTAAAACACTGCTTTTTTAGAAAGAAAATTTGAAGTAAAACGCTGTCCCGTAGTGATTTCAAAAATATAAAAAATAAAAAGCTGCCAAATCAGCCTTTTTTCATGAAAACAAAATTAAAAAAAGGCTTAAGCTATAGATAGTCGCTTATAGTTGTTTGCATAATTTATTAGATACTTTAATTGAGACTCTTACCTATTAGACACTTTAATATTAATAAATATTAATCTATTGAACATAAAAAAACAATTATCTTTACAAATATTGTAAGTGTAATGCACATTCATTATCTTGACAAAATTACGAATAGAACTATGACACATGGCATATGGGCCCATAATTTTAATTTTAAAAAATAAAAAATATTTTTCTGCCTTTAATTATATATAAAAAAATAAATTGATAAAAAAAATATATTTCCCCCCACCCCATCTAACTTATTGCCCCTTTCTTCTTCATCTTCTTCTCTGTTGTTCCACAATCGTCATTTCTCGACAATAACAAAAAAGAAAATCCTAACTCATCTCATTCCGAATTCATCCACCAAATATTTTTCTCTTTCTTTTTCTTCGTTATATACTATTCCTTCGACAACTATTTCAATTTTGTAAATATAATCGACCTAAATTATTTTGAAATCGACAATGAAAAGAAATTAAAATTATATCAAATATTTTATAGTATTTCTAATAAGTTTATGAATGGTGATAGTTGCTCAATCGGAGTTATTGGGGGAAAAAATGTATAGATATTGGTCAATTTTTTAACTCCAAATGGTCCATTTTTTTCTTCTTCTTGAAAATTCAACAGGTACTTTGTTTACAGAAAATGGAAAAAAAAAAGAATTATAACAAAAGGCAGAGAAATTTTAAAATTTTAAAATGGTGGGTTGAAGGAAGATGAGTGTGGGGGGTGTTTTTTTTTTTTTTTTTATGATTTAAAAGATTTATGTTTTAATTAAATTAATTTCTTATATATATTTAGTCAATGCAAGCAATGTAGGTATAAATATTTTAAAAAAAGTAAAAAAAAATGCATTCACGCGCTAAGCAGCGTGAGATAAACTTATTTTGCCACATCAGCGTTTTGTGTTCAATGGGTACATTTCTTGAACAATTTAGGTGTTCAATAAGTATAAGTCCCAGTTCAGGTGTCTAAGTGAATTATGTGGACAACTTTAAGGGGCGGCAGATGACTTAAGCCTTAAAAAATATCTGTGAAAATGCTGGTACAACAGCGATATTAGCAAAAAGAAAAAAAATACTTTTTGAGAAAATTGTTACTCAGAGAAATTGCACAACGAAGTAAACGATGTTTATTATGTGTCAGAGAAATTGCTTTGACAGTAGTGATTTTATCCTTTTGATTTTAAAAAAATATGATATGCCCTTCTAAAATTTTTGACATTTTATTTTTACTCTTTTGACTTCGAACTCTATCTTTTTCATTGACAAAATGAATATAACATCCATGCATATTGCATATATTTTCTCTCTTTCTTTCTCAAACAACCATATATATATATATATATATATATATATATATATATATATATATATATATATATATAATATTCTCAATAGAAGAGGAAGAGCAAAGTATCATTGCCGTTCTTCACTTTTTTCGTCGAGAAAAATACAATTTGTTCTTTAATTTGGCGTTCACTCATAATTTTATAGACATAAAATATAAATATGTTTTTTAATTTAATCTTAACATAATTTTATAGACATAATACATAAATAAGATCTTTAACTTGGTCTTAACTCGTAATTTTATAGGCATAATACATAATTATGTTCTTTATTTTGGCCTTAACTCATAATTATGTCATCTAATTTCAAGTGTGAATAAGTAGACATTTAAACTTGTATAAAATTGAACAAATAGGCAAACGCGTCTTACGACATCATACATGATAATTTTCTTCCTACGTAGCGTCCTATGTGTATTATTATATCACATATGATCCATGAGTCTACTTGTTTAACTTTATACAAACTTAAATGTATACTTGTGCACATTCAAAGTCGAACGGTATAAGTGTAAAATGAGAAAAAATATAAAAAAATATATTTATGTGTTATACATATTTTATATTTCTCTTTTCGGACAAATTGGAAACAATTAAAGAAAACATATAAAAATATTATTGGATGTAATGGAGAAGACAATTTTTGGTGGGGCGGGTGGCTGTGGGGTTAAATTGTTTTTTAGGAGATTATTTTTATGTATTTATTAAATAGATTTTAATTTATTATTTATTTGCTTAAAATGGCATAAATAATCATGTAATTAATTGTTTATCACGTCATCAATAAGTATATTATATTTTTCTTCAGTTTCCTTGTTATTACCAAAAAATTGTCAAAATAACACAACAAAGTTAGACTTGAGGTGTCTAAAACAAACAAATCTTAATTAAGGTGTTTAAGCGAAAATTAATGCCAACTTTAATAATCATCGATGAATTCTGCCTAAGTGAAATAATTATTTTCTAAATTTATTGCAAAATGTAATATTTTTTTTTATTTTTTTTATAATTGTTGTATTAATATTATATGCATAACGAATTACGTATGTGCATATTCAAATTCACTTATTTAATATGGCATAATACATTAATATACTTTTTAACTTGACCTCAATTAACACATATAAAATCTTAACTTTACTAACATTATAAGGCGTAGTACATTAATATGCTTCAAATTTTTCTTTAAATTATAATATTACAATTACATATTTAAAAAATAGCATTACAGTAACATATTTAAAAATAACATAAAAAATACTATACCGTCACACAAGTAACTATTCAAAATTTATTTTCTTTTTTTAAAAAAAAGGTTGATTACGAAATTTTTATTAATTTGGCTGGCTTTGCAGCCCTTATTTTGTCACCACTAGGCTTTAGGTTTTTTTTTTTTCTTTCTTCGACAAAACACTCCTCAAAGTCAATAACATTATTAGTGTGGGGGTTGCATTGCACTGCCTTTTACATTTAAAAAAAAAATAATCAAATCAAACGTCCGACTAATATTATAGAGATCATGAATATTAAATCGAATTAATCAGAACTCTAATATCGAATAAAAACAAAAGAAGATGTTGATATACATAAGGGCCCTTTCAAATTTCACTACCTTCTTGTATTTTTATTTTATTTTATGGATGATATGTAGCTCAATTTTTAATTTAATTTTGTTAAAATTATTGAACTATTTTTATCACACACAATAAGTTATAATTGAATGAATTTTATCATATTTATAAAATTAAGTTACTATTTTAGTATAAAAAAGATTTTTTTCATTAATAAAATAAAAATCAAATAATTATTCAACAAAATAACCTTTAATTTTGATTTTTCTTTTATAAGTTCGACACTAATTCCCATTTATAGGGGAAAAATATTCTCAAATTTTTTCTGTTCACAACACAGCATTTCTGCCTTAAACTATACCCCAATGATTTGAATTCGAATTTTTTAATCTAATTTTATAATTAATTTTGAATATAAATATATAAATAATATATCAAAATTCATATTTATAATTATAATAAATTTTAAATTCTAAATTCGATGATTGGCCCACAGTGGAACGATGTTAGCTCTAAATCATGCCATCTATAAATATATACATTGACTTACCATTTTGCTCAATTGTTTCACAAAGTTTTCTTCTCTCTCTTTATTTATAGTATATGTGTTTTTTACACTGAAATCCAAGCTGACATATATATATTTTCCTTCTCTTCGATTCTAGCTATTGTTTATCGAGGTAATTTTATATTTTGTATATTCTGATACAGGGTTTTCAATATTAACGAAGTATTCGTTAATTTCTTAGGGGTTTTTTTTCCAATATATTTTTTTTTGGAAGTTCTTATGTTTAATTTTGTAAAGGGAAACATCGATATACTTAGTTACTAATTTGACAAAATTCGGTAAATTTAACTTTAAACTTTATATTTGTGTTTTATCTTCATTTGATAAGTATATTATTTACTATTTTATTTCATTTCAATTTTAGGTGACAACTCTTTTGAGAATATCATTTTTTCATTGACTCTTTAATTTTTGTTTAAAATTAAAGCAAAACAAAATAATTAAAAATTAAAAATTTATAAGGTTGGATTCTCTCTTCCAAAAAAAAAAAAAAACAGGTGAAAGTATATCATTAGTTGGTAATAACTTTATCTATTATTAGTTGGAATCTAAGTATATCATGATTAATTTGAGTTGTAATTGAGTTCTTTAGTTTTTAATTTGAGATGTTGGATTTGAATTTTTTTATATGAATTTTTTTAATTTGCTGCGATTGTTATCTTTAAAAATAAATTTTATAATATACAAATTTAAATTTAATCAAAATCTAATTAAAATATGAAATATCCAAAAAGAAGTAGTATTACATTGTGTGGCCATTAATTCACTTTTGTTTGGGTTCACTGAAAATCATAAATTTTATGTGTCTTTTCTTTATTTTGTTCTGTCTATTTGTTCACAGCTGTCTGAGTTCCAATGACATATTTGATAGTACTCCTATTAAAAATAAATTTAATCCACTTCTAGACAAAAATAAATTTTTATTTTATTAAAATGGTGCTACTATTTCTTTGCCTTTTTGTCAAAATGTTACCTGTTTCGTTTTAAAAGAATGATTTTATTTTTTTTAGTCTGTTTAAAATTTTTTTTAATAATATCATAATTTTAATTTTTCACATGGCATATTTAACACCACAAGATTAAAGTGCATTTTGATATATTTAATATAACTTTAATTTTGAACCACAAAATTAAAAAAATCTTCTTTCTTTTCTTAAACTTTTTTTTAAGTCAAATTAGATTATTTTTTTTTTTAACGAGTAATAATTGCTAAGTGGCCATGTGACAATGATGTGAAACTTTTAAGAGTTAGATTCAAAGTACTGCTTTTATAATTTGACCTTGGTTCTTTTTACTATCCAATATTCATATATGGACCCTTTTTTTCCCTACTTTTGTTCTTTATTTTATTAGTAGTAGATTAATCTCCCCGTAATAACTAGTCTTAATCAAGTTGTTTATTTTATTTTTGTAGGAAAAATGACACCAAAATACTACTAAACTATATATTATACAAAAGTAGTTATGTTTGGGTGTATATGGTAAAACAAATAATATTTAATTAATTTAAAACATTGAAAGATGATTTTTTTAGTGAAAATAAAAAATTAAGTTCCATAAATTACATACAGTACACTTCATCTTTACTATCCTCCCCCACCGCACCCCCTCCCCCAACACCTTCCATCCCACTCAAAAGAACAAGTCAAAACAAAAACTTATTTAGAAAATAATTTTGATAGAAAAAAAAATATTTTTCTTCGTACCGAATACACATATTACCCTTTTGCTTTATGGCTAAAAAAAATTGCCCTTCTTATCAACGAAGTGATGTAGATATGTCAAATAATAAATAAAGAAGATAATTGTGGTATTTTCGATAGTTTAAAGACATATATTCTCCGTATCACTAAATGATAAAGAATAATGTTACTAAATTGCTCTATTTCCAATAGTTCAAAAGTATTTTTTATTTTTTTTCTTTTTAAAATTGTGAAATTATATTAGATAGGTAACTAATAAACTTTTCTTTTTATATTTTAAAAAATGTATTAAATAATTATTCATGAACAGAAAATAACTTTAAATCTTGATTCCGTCAATACAGGAAGAATATAAATGAAGATGGTGGAGGAAAGGGAGAATAGGTTTGATCCACAACAAGTGATTGATGAATTTGAGCTATTAAGCAAAGATGCTGGGAAAATTCAAGAAGAGACCTTACAAAAGATTCTTGAAGAAAATGGAAGGACAGAATATTTGCAACAATGGGGTCTTAATGGAAAAACAGATCAAGTTTCTTTCAAGAATTGTGTTCCTCTTGTTACACATAAGGATTTGGAGCCTTACATTCGTAGAATTGTTGATGGTGATCTTACTCCTATTCTCACTAGAAAGCCTATTACTACTATCTCGTTGAGGTAATATTTTACAACTCGCGTATAATTATATTCATGTGTATGTTATTTTATAGTCTAAATTTATTGGTGGTTTTCAAAGTTGATACTAATTCTCAGTTAGACATATTAACTAAACTTAGTTTATTTTAGATCGCTTATGTTGAGTCATACTGTGTCATTTCGACAGATTCTACTGACTTGCTACATTGAGTGTGTTTCACCCACTTTGAGCGCGTGAGTGAGGAGTGTTTTTTTTAAAAAAAATTAAATATTTTTTTCCTTTTTCTTCACTCTTTATTCCTATCACTTTTTTTACCTTCCATCATGAAAAATCATGATGAATAACCTTATAAAATATGAAAAAATAAAACAAAAAAACTATCACATTATTTTTAAAACTATTTACAAGAACAAAATTTTAAAAAATCATCACACTAAATTTGAAAACATTTATTAGAACAAAACATACTTTTTTTCAAAAAACAAATATAAGAACAATGTCATATTTGTTAGAACCTCACCTCACTATCGATAAAATAACAAAATCAAATTTACAATGAGAAAAGAAAAAGAAAGACTAAAATCTAATGATTTTTTTTTAAAAAAAATGAAAGAATAACCAAAAAAAAATGATGGAGGGTAAGGGAGACAAAAAGGATGGAAGTAAGGACGATGGAATGGGGGTGGGGTGATGTAAGGAAGAGGTTTAAGTGGTAGAAAATAGTAATGTCATTTAGTTTTTTTTTAATAATTTATTTTAAAATTATTATTTTTTCAATAATAACACATGTCAAATTCTAATTAGTTATCATGTTATGTCATTAACAAATGACATAACAAGAGTCCTACTTGAATTGTTTAAAATAAACAAAACTTACTCAAACTATTTAAGTAAAAATTAATGTCAACTTTAAGAGACGGTCATGAATTTCACTTATTTTATCTACAATAATATATTGTATATGCAAATAACATACACTTAAAATATAAAAAGAAATAAAATCATTCTTTTTTCTTTTTTGAATTTTAACAAAAATTAACTCAAATCTTTCATAAAAACCCCTCGAAATTAATATATAAACTACATTGTTTGTAGTAAACACTCCATCCAAATAAATAACAACTTTCCAAAAGTTAATTTTTGAAATTCTTACTCAAACTGAATTGATAACTAAATATTTTAATTTAAGTTTATTGTTTCCTTCAAAGAGTGTCTTTTAGACATTTAGAATTTTAAAAAATATAATTACTCCTGCTATTCTAAATTATTTATCATGTTTTTTCTTTTTAAAAGTTAATTTGACTCACTTTTGAAGTTACATTAGATTAGATCAACTCAATATTTTGTATTTAAAATTTAGATATGCAATATATATTAATTTGATTAGAAAAAAATATTATAAAATACCAATCAGAGTTTATATAAATTAATTTTTTATAAACGAAATACGACAACTAATATGAGATAGAAGGAATATGTTTGTTCTATCATGACTACTTCAACTTGGGATTGAGGCTTAATTATTTTCCATCTTTTCTTATATTATGGAGAAAATAAAATAAAAAAAGTAACATAATTTTATTTTTTCTTCAATTGTTATTGTGGGGCTTAATTGGTACTTATTTTACTACTATTTTTAGAAGTTAAAGAAAAAAGTTTGATGATAATTGTTCACTGCAGTTCTGGTACAACTCAAGGAAAGCCAAAATTTGTACCTTTCAATGAAGAATTGATGGAATCCACCATGCAAATATTCAAGACTTCTTTTGCCTTTAGGAACAGGTAATATAATATCTTATTTATCTTTCTATGTTTTACACTATACTTTAAAAAAAAAGTTATTAATTTTTGGAGGATCGAACATAAATCTGTCGGCATTTTGAAGAGTTTAAGCAATATAACTCTTTCTAATATTGGAAAAATGGGAAGTTTTTTATTTTGTTTCTACTTCTTTTTGTTTTTCTCTTAAAGTCGTTGCATATCATTTGGTCATTGCCATCTTTTTCAACTCTACAGCCTCTTTTTTTTGGCTAATGGCTTTTGTTTTATTTGTGGAAAAAGTTTAGTCCAATTTAATAACACAAGATGAGTTGTTTAGTTTTTTTTGTATTGGTACCAATAAATGGAAAAACAAAGTTTCTTTTCTTTTAAATAGTCTTTGTTAGAGTTATTGGCTAAAATCATTCCTTAACTATGACTTAAATTTAATTTACATCTTTATATTATCTAACTAAGCAAAAAATATTCTTATACTATACAAAAAAACTGATTGAACCAATAAAAAAATATTAGTTTGGTTTTGTCTTACCACGACGAGAAGATCAAAGTTACCTAAAAAGAATAAGGATACGGGTAGAAAATGAATCTTTTTTTATTGGAATTTAAATTTGTTGTGTTGTCAGTTTATATGATTTTTGCATCATCAAGTAAATTGACTTGCAACAGTACATAAGTTTTAAAATATTTATACAATAGGTTCCGATGATTAGAAAGATTATGTAAATAAAGTCATTTTAAAAGTATTACGCCCAACTTTTTAGAGATTTTCTTTAATAAAATATTTAGGGCGTATGTACTATATATACAATGCAATTCATATTTTATACAATGTACGTAAATATTGGAAATTTAGTGAAATTACTTATGAGTTTAGTTATGAAAATAAGATAAAGAATCACTGTATTCGAAAATTTTTAAGTTAGAGTTGTGTTTGGCCATATTTTTACAAAATTATTTAGAAATTGAATATATTTTGTCTTATAAAAAATAGACAGAAGGATGAATCTTGCAACTTTTTGGATAGTTCAGAAATGTTTTTTGTTTGCTTATATAACATAAGGATGTATTTTTTAAGTTTATGTCATACTTCAGGATGATTTCATCCAAATACTCGTGTTTGTTACTTTTTCTCTTGGTATCAATAAGTTGAACCTTCTAGTACAAGTGTTCAAGTTTCACATGGTGCCAAGTGTGGGGACACATCTCACATTCAAACGTTCGTTACACTTTACTTGTGTTGTTCAGACTCTTTAGAAATACTTTAAATAAACACATTGTTCTTAAGTGATCTGACACTAACCTATTGATATTTTTGAATAGTTCAAGCAACATAATATTTCTATAAAAAAAAAAAACTTTTGAATCTTCAATATTTTGAGATCGATATAGGCTAAAATCACTAGAAAACTGATTCTTTAACCCCTCTTGCACTCATGTTACGTCCAGCTCCTGGTGGATGAAAAACAGTATGTTGAGAATGTAATTAACTAAAAAGATATGCTCTCTTTAACAGTTTAAACTTTTAGATGAGATAATCACATACTTTAACATCAGATAAAGTTATGAAACGGGGGAAAATTGTTTGCTTATCAATTTAATTTGCAGAGAATTCCCAGTTGTAAATGGGAAAGCATTACAGTTTATTTATGGAAGCAAACAGTTCAAGACAAAGGGAGGTTTAGCAGCTGGAACAGCCACAACAAATGTGTATCGAAATTCGCAATTCAAGAAGACAATGAAAGCAATGCAGACTCCATGTTGTAGCCCTGATGAAGTGATATTCGGCCCTGATTTCCATCAATCCTTGTACTTTCATCTCTTATGTGGTCTCATTTTACGTAACGAAGTTCAAGTTGTCTCATCTACATTTGCTCATAGTATTGTCCATGCTTTTAGACAATTCGAACAAGTATGGCAAGAACTTGTTGCTAACATAAGGGACGGAGTCCTTTCTAGTCGCGTAAATGTCCCTTCTATAAGATCAGCAATGTCAAAATTACTCAAACCTGATCCAGTATTGGCTGATACTATTTATAACAAGTGCATTCGGTTAAGTAATTGGTACGGGTTGATACCTGAATTATTCCCCAACACAAGGTACATATATGGTATCATGACCGGATCAATGGAACCTTACTTGACGAAATTGAGGCATTATGCAGGGGATTTACCTCTGCTTAGTGCAGATTACGGATCTTCTGAAGGATGGATCGGAGCAAATGTTAATCCTGAATTGCCTCCTGAGCTAGTTACTTATGCTGTACTTCCTAATATTGGTTATTTCGAATTTATTCCTCTCCTGGAAAATGTAGATGGCGTGGAGGCTACGCCAGTTGGTTTAACTGAAGTTAAACTCGATGAAGAGTATGAAATTGTTGTCACCAATTTCGCTGGTATGATTTTTTTCTTCCCTTCCTTGGAAATGCTTTTCATAGTATTGCTCCTGTAGTTTCTTTGTCCTTCGATTTTTATTGCTTTCTGTTGTTTGTTATACTTCGATTGTCATATATTTTGTTGAAGTTACTGCTTGTTATGCTTTAACTTCCGTTACTCCTTTTTTGGACTGTTTTTTTTCTTGAGCTGAGGGTCTATTACAACCTCTCTACCTTTCTGAAGTAGGGATAAGGTCTGCATACATTCTATCCTCCTCAGATCCCATTTGGGACCTTATGTTGTTCTTCGTTTTGACTTGATTGAATATACACCGTGTAAGATGCAGGTTTATATCGATACAGGCTTGGTGATGTGGTAAAGATAAAAGGATTCTACAATGGCACTCCCGAGCTCCAATTTATTTGTCGTAGGAATCTCTTACTAAGCATCAACATCGACAAAAACACTGAGAAAGATTTACAACTAGCCGTGGAAGCAGCAGCACAGCTGCTATTAAACGAGAAGTTAGAAGTAGTCGATTTCTCTAGCAACGTAAACACATCAGCTGATCCAGGGCACTATGTAATCTTCTGGGAACTGAATGGTGAGGCAAGTGAAGAAATTCTGAAAGAATGTTGTAATTGTTTGGACAAATCTTTCGTCGATGCTGGCTATGTTAGCTCTCGGAAGGTCAAAACCATTGGTGCCCTTGAGCTACGGATAGTGAAGAGAGGGACATTTCATAAGATTTTAGATCATTTTGTAGGACTAGGAGCAGCAGTTAGCCAGTTCAAAACTCCGAGATGTGTCGGTACAACGAATCTCTCTGTGCTGCAAATATTGACTAGTAATGTTGTTGAGAGCTATTTTAGTACTGCATTTAGTTGAATTATTATGTATGTTTGTTCCCAGAATTGTAAGCTGATTACTTTTCATATCTTAATAAAACACTTTGAATTTGTACAAATTTTGTATGACTAGTTTAACAACTCCTTTCCCTCCAAAAGGATACAAACAATAGGATGCTCTCTACAATCTACGAGAAAATATCAGAGTTGGAGCTGAGATTTAAAATTTGTGAGTTTATTCAGGTGAACAGATTCTAATTTAATAATTGGTACATATTCAATGTTTTTTTAAGATAGTTGATACAAGTTATAACCAAAATTACTAAATTCCATAGAACTCACAGCCTACATCTTAGCTCCGCCCCTGATTAATGTTAATTCAGACACTGAGTTCGTATTTGTTTTATGAGATAAAATTTGCACACTAGAAACTTATTACTACAACTTTTTGAGGCAAATAATATTTTGAGTTCGTATTTGTTTTATGAGATAAAATTTGCACACTAGAAACTTATTACTACAACTTTTTGAGGCAAATAATATTTTGAAGCGTTTGAAAATTATGAGGATAATGCACAAGTACTCCCTCAACCTATGTCCGAAATCTCATAGACACACTTATACTATATGAAGGTCATATTACCCCTGAACTTATTTTATTAACACTTTTCTATCTCTTTTCGACCTACGTGGAACTATCTTGTGGGTCCAATGCTGGTTGATTTTTTTTTAAGCTAGTGCCACGTAGGCCGAGAAGGGTAGAAAATTACTTATAAAATAAGTTCAGGGATAATAAAACCTTAGTATAATATAAATGTGTCTCTGAAATTTCGGGCATAGATTGAGAGGATACTTGTGAATTTTTCCAAAATTATGATATAGTAAAAAAAATTATTTAATCCATAAAAGTAAATAATGTAGAATTATTTCTTTTATGCAGATAAAATGTCTATCAAGTGGAATATTATGTATATTTAAATATCATCTGCAAGTTTTTTAATAATAAGTTTTTGAGATAATTTTAGAGAGTTATAATTTTTGTGAAATCATTCTTTAAACTTATTTAAAATAAATATAAATATATTACGATTTGACAAATTTGCTCCTCTTTATTTTAATTTCTTCCTATTAAACCATATTATTAAAAAATGTGACTTATTTAATAAATACATTAACAATAGAAAAAATTACATAAATTGATACATTTTAATAAATAATTACTGATTTTAGCGATACTTTTCATTTATTATCGTTTATAGCAATTTCTTTTATTTTTTTTCCTTTTTCTGTCTCACTCTTTCTTTCTTCTTTTCTATGTTTCGCTCCTTTTTTTTCTTTCTTTCTCTTTTCTCTGTCTCTCTCTCTATTTTTTTCCACCCTTTCTTTCATTCTTCCTACTTTCTTTCTGTTGTCCTTTCTTTCTTGTTTTTTTTTGTTGTTGCTCTATCTCCTCTTACTATTTATCTTTTTTTCTTTTTTTCGTAGAATAATTCATTATTCTGTTATTCTACACTCTATAAAACTTATATCAATAGTCAATTAGAGAAGTAATATAATTGTAACAAATGAAGAGGCACAAAAATCTTAATTAAATTTAAATTAAAAATATATTACAAACATATTAAAGTTGAATTATTAGAAGGTAACTAATATAATCATAACAAATAAAGAGACATAAGAAACTGCAAAATGAATTAAATTTAAATTTAAAATGTATTACAAACATATTAAAGTTGAATTATAAAACTAGTATAATCGTAACAATGAAGAGACATAAGAAACTGCAAAATGAATTAAACTTGAATTAAAAATGTATTACAAATATATTAAAGTTGAATTATTAGAAGAGAATTAAATATGAATGTAAAATGTAGAAAACAAAAGAACATTCTTTGATCTGCACGTAACCTGAATAAAACTTGTATCAATAATGAATTAAACAAGTAACCAATTGTAACAAATCAATCAATTAACAGCAAAATGCATTAAACTTGTATTTTAAAAATGTATTACACAAATATTAAAGTCGAGGTAGAAGAGAAAATTAAGCATGAATAAAAAAATGCAACAAATGAAATATTAGACAATGATTTATAAAGTGAATTAAACCTGTACCAATAATGAATTAAGCAAGTATCCAATAGGAATAAATAAATAAAAATGCAACTGTGTTAAATTTGAATAAGAAGAGAGAATTAAAAATGAATGAAAAACGTAGCTAATGACTGACAAGACAATGATCTGTATAGTGAATTAAACTTGTATTAATAATGAATTAAACAAGTATCCAATAGTAACAAATAGAAAAAATGTGAAATGAATTAAATTTACATTAAAATTGTATTACACAGTATTTAAAGTTGAATTAGAAAAGAGAATTAAGAATGAATAGAAAATGTAACTAATGAAAGACATGACAATGATCTATAATCTGATAAGTTATATCAGATTTGAATTACACAAGTATTCAATAGTAACAAATAAATCAAAAGAACTTCAAAATGAATTAAATCTACATTAAAATTGTATCATCAAATTCAACTTTAATACATTTGCAAGACAATTTAATGTTATATTTAATTCATTTCAATCTAATATTTCTCCTATAATTAATTATAAACTTGACCAAATCCTCTTAAAATTAAGATATGAACTTCAAACGACATTTTCAATTATTTGTAGAATTACCTATTTAAACTTATCACAAATTCGTAAAATGCAAATAATGAATTCAAAATTTGAAGCTTTATAATGATTATCAATGATGAACTCTTACTTCTATAATTTTAATGATTTGAAATTTCTGCTTCATATTGTGATTTTATAAAATTTTATGATTTTTTTGTTCCTCTTTTCATCTTTTTTTTTGTACAAAAATAGTGACATGCACATAATTGTGAATGAAATATGAAAAATTAATTTGTTAATTAAATAAATATTAAAAGAATAAGAATAATTTTAAAAAAAAGAAAAGAAAAGAAAAGAAAAATGTGAAAATAATAATGATAGAGAAAGAAAGATAAGAAGAAGATCCTTAAAAAGAAAAGAAAAAGATTAAGAGGCAAAAGAACCAAGAAAGAAAATAACGGTATATTTTTTTATTTATTTCAAAAAATTGTTATATTTAGTTATAAAAATTATATTGACATAAATGGTAAATATTTTTTAAATATAACATATTTATGTGATTTAGCCTTAACAATAAGAAATTACCATGAAGAAATGTGTATCTTTTTTTTTTGGCAAAAAACGTGTATGTATATATAATATACTATTTTTTTGTTGATTAATTATTTTAAATTAGTCATGTAAAATAATATTGAAAAATACAAAAAAAATCAATATAAAGAAGAGCAAATTTGTCAGGTCATAATTGATTTATATTTATTTTAAATAAAATTAAAAAAGTAGTTTTAAAAAAATTAAACTAAAGAAGGTAGATTTAATATTGTAAACCATAAAGAAAGTGAGTATTATAAAGCAAAACCTGAAGAAAAGTTTCTCATATTATTCCTGATTTTTTAATTATAAATTTTCTTGTATATTGGCATAAGAATGCACTTTTCTTTCCACATTATCAAGCCTTTATTTCAATGTTATAAGTTTAGTTTTAATTCTTCGGTAAAAAAATTCTTTAATCACTAAAAAAATATTATATATTACAATTAATATTTATGCAATAAACCTTATTTTAATTTTAACTTTTTAGTTAAAGATAGTAAAATTTTAACTTTTAACTTTTTTAACTTAGAAGAACTTTACTCAAATTATATAATAAGATACCGACTCTTTACATATATAACTATTTACCTTGGGGCTTTGCATATATAATAGACCTTATAAATTGACTCTTTGCATAACAGTAAATAGTTTTATAATAAAAATAAAGTTTTGAAGACACAAAAATTGTAATTATTATCTCCACTATCATAAAAAAAATATAATTAAGGACGATGACTATCTTGATACATTTGGAATAAATGAAAGAACAAAAAAGATGTTGAAGAATTATTATGAGAAAGAAAAACCTCATTTATTTAAGTGTATCAAGATAGTCTATTTCTATTTCATCTTATTCATATTTCACAAAATATATATATATATATATATATATATATATATATATATATATATATATATATATATATATATATATATATATATATATATATATATTGGTATGATAGTGGGATAATAATCATATCTTTCTCTCCTCATACTCATAGTACATATTTTCAATTCTGTATCCGTTATTTTTCTAAATCAAATTGATAATAAAAGTAACTCAATTTCAGAAGAAGACCTTTTTTTTTTTTTAACTTTTTTACTGCAATAAATGATTTTCTAAGAAATGAATAATTGGGGAACCATTTAATTTTTTTTTATATTATTCATTTAAAAATTTCAATTTCATTTTTGCTAGTATATATAATATGATTGAAAATTTTGAAATACATATAAATTAAATTTTAAAGATACTTTATAAATAAATCACCTCATAATACATGTAATACTATCCTATAATTCCACTCATACCAATCAAGTTATATTCAAGTAAAATTTCTTATTATTTTTTCAATAAATTAATAGTTCTAATTGGCTTTTGGGGTTTAATACTTTTAGCTAAGCTCACTTTTGTACATAGCCCTTTTTAATCTAGTAGATGTGCTTGTTGAGAATTATAACCTTTTTTTTTAATAGAAAAAAGCTTGATTTTATTAAAGATTTAATAATTTGTACGAGAAAAGTTATTTTGTCAAATATGATGGAATCAATAACACAGTGAAGTGTTATTAATAAATTCATATTAACTTAAATTATAAATTTATGATACGTTGATCAAATTAAATTACTGGTTAATAAAGTCAAATTAATATTTAAGTCAAAATTATATGACTTAAATCAAGTTCAAATTATATTTGGACCAAGTGCATTAAGTTGACATGATGCGTCCGACTCATGTTCTTCAGGCTTAGGGATCAAATTTATCTCTTTGCTCCAACCACATAAAAAGAAGTCGTTGCTCTAATTGTTGAGCCGTCTTCCGCATTCAAAGAAGTTTTCGCTCCAAATATTGAGTCGCAAGTATTCCGTCAAATCAAGAACATATCCATAAAGAGAAAAATCATGGAATTACATCTTTTATTAAAGATTTTATAAAGATTGTAATCTTTGCATAAATTCAAATACAAATAATATTATTTTTTTACTATTTTTCCGTTCCTTTTTACTGTGTATGAGAAACGAAACTTTAAACGCATACAACATGCCCTAACTTATAATCTTTTCTCAAAAGCAAAAAGGATCAAATCTCCATTTACTAAAATTGGAGTAGAACTTCTGAATTATGAGGACTAATTCCATACATATGTTTGTAGGTCAAGGAGAATTCAAGGTAAAGACAAATATTCGTAACCTATCACTGATACGCTCAAACTTATTTCTCAAATAAGAAGTAAAGCGATCGTGTCAAGTAAATAACCCAACTAATGAGGTTGATATCGTTCCTACGAAGAAAATAGTTTAGACTTAACTTCAATCTATTATTACTATTGTTCAGTCAATTACTTCCTTGGAAAGCAAAAATGATAAAAGGGGGGGTTTCCTATTTCTAAATAAATGAAAATAACTAGCGAAATTAAAGGAGACACCTAACAGCTTTAAATGATGGAGTTTAATCAATTAATCAAAGTAACTAGGGTTTACATGTTCCCAACAGGTTCATAACTTGATAATTCTAACTATAACAATTCTTTCCTAGTATCTTGCATCCAAAGTGATAAGTTATGTATTTCTAAATCCTTGGTTCGGCATCTAGAAAATTTCACTCCGCACCTTGGTCTGGCTACGTGTGTTGCTGTACTAACCCTTATCTTTACCTCATATTAGCATCATATTCGATATTTGACTAAGTCATTATCTCGTACCAATCAATACTAGCCTATTAGATAGTATGCACAAAATCTATGTTGATAATTCTTTTCCTATTATCTACCTCCTTGGTCCGGCAAGTAGCATTAAGGCGAGTTCTAACGTTGTCCATCCGTTAAAAAGACTTCTAAGCGAAAGAATTATCAATAAATGCAAGACACTATTTTAGAATTGTTATTTTAGTTAGGTTTTACCTCATTATTCGCCTATGGTTCCTACAACCCTAGTTATGGAGTTTAGTTACCCATAGTCATAATCACAATATTCAAATATATGGTATAAGAATTCATGTACTTACTTCAATGAGAAAGAGTAAAATCTAAAAGTTTGTTTGATTAATCAACAAAAATCACCAACAATCAATTACAAGAGTCTCAAAATATTCAAGAGTCTCACAATAATCAAGGGCCTAACCAAATAATCCAGAGTCTAACCTCCAAAACGAGGTTTTTTGAACTATTTATAAAAAATAAAAACCTAATTACATAAGGACTCTATTTGCTGGAAATCTGTCAAAACGCGGCTGGCTCAATGGACATCGCGACAGATCGTCGTGGTCACGACGGACCGTCATGGACTCCGTCGTCCCATACTTGTGCAATTTCTTCTGCTACTCTCTTCATTATCCTCGACGGCAGATATGACGGATCGTCACAGGCACAACGGTCCGTCGAGGATCTCCATTCCAAAACACTTAAACTCTTGGAATTTGGGTACTGGACTACTTCTCTGAACTTCATGATGAACCAGCAGGACGGACTGTCATGGCTACGACGGTCCGTCACACACTCCATAACCCCACACTTGGTCAGACTTTCCCATCTTCCTTCAACAGCTGCACTACGATGTCACCTACGGACCGTCACGGACACGACGAACCGTCACAAGCTCTGTAGGTGGTACTTTTCTGTATTTCTCGCTAAAAAACCTCTCTATTCCTCTTTTAGACAGATTTCTTGCAAATAAAGAGAAACTTACACAAAAATTAGCACAAAAAGGCTTTTGGACACACTAAACTTGAGGAAAAAGTATTAATAATACCGTAAAACCACGGTATATCAATCACTTTCATTAAATATATGATTTTGTGTACCTCATAAATCTTTAATTTGAATCTCTTGAAATGTTCAAAACAATTTAATAATTAATTTAGTGGGGTTTACTAATCTTTTAATAAATTTATGGAAATATGATTTAAAAATAGAAATATTACTCAATTTTGCAATTTATTGCTACTATTTCGTTTTGGTCTAACCAGAGCGAAAAATAATTTGAATTTATTATTTACAAAAATATTCTTTTATTTATTATTTTGATGAGTATAGTTATTTTTCACTCATTTTGGTATAAAATTTATCTTACATGCCTCATTTGCTTTTTCAAATACAACAAATAAATAACAATATAGCCGAAAAAATTAGTTAAATTTTTTTTTCCTGTTATAAAGTATTTGTATTATAGTGAATGTCGATCACATGAAGTCTTTTTTAGGATATGGTTAAAGAGTCCTACTTGGGAACCAAGTTAAATTACTCCTATAAATAGAGTGTTCATCTTCATTGTAAATGGATTCATTAAGAGAAATAACAAGTTTTCTCTTCTTTTCACTTTAGTTTCTTCTTCTTATTCTATAGTTTTATAACACGTTATCAGCACGAGACTCTAACTTTTC
Source organism: Solanum chilense (assembly GCA_032847665.1). Classification (NCBI taxonomy): domain Eukaryota; kingdom Viridiplantae; phylum Streptophyta; class Magnoliopsida; order Solanales; family Solanaceae; genus Solanum; species Solanum chilense. The sequence continues at coordinate 65,244,141 of CM064967.1, forward strand.
AAAAGTGAAGGTTAGATTTGAAGAATTAATAAAGGTATTTTTTATTCTTTTATTTTTAATTTTAATGGTCAATCTTGCAAAACTAGAGTTCACTGCCCTTCAAATAAGTTCAAATGTAATAGGATCTTAGTATAATATAAATGTGTATTTGAAATTTCGGGCATAGATTGAGAGAATACTTGTGCATTTTCCCAAAATTATGGTATAGTAAAAAAAATTATTTAATCCATAAAAGAAAATAATGTAGAATTAATTCTTTTTATGCAGATAAAATGTCTATCAAGTGGAATATTATGTATATTTAAGTATCATCTCCAAGTTTTTTAATAATAAGTTTTTGAGATAATTTTAGAGAGTTATAATTTTTGTGAAATTATTCTTTAAACTTATTTAAAATAAATATAAATATATTACGATTTGACAAATTTGCTCCTCTTTATATTAATTTCTTCCTATTAAACCATATTATTAAAAAATGTGACTTATTTAATAAATACATTAACAATAAGAAATTACCCATGAAGAAATGTGTATCTTTTTTTTTTTTTGGCTAAAAACGTGTATGTATATATAATATACTATTATTTTTGTTGATTAATTATTTTTAAATTAGTCATGTAATATAATATGGAAAAATACAAAAAAAATCAATATAAAGAAGAGCAAATTTGTCAGGTCATAATTGATTTATATTTTTTTTAAATAAAATTAAAAAAGTAGCTTTAAAAATATTAAACTAAAGAACGTAGATTTAATATTGTAAATCATAGAGAAAGTTAGTATTATAAAGTGAAACCTGAAGAAAGGCTTCTCATATTATTCCTAATTTTTTAATTATAATTTTTCTTGTATATTGGCATAAGAATGCACTCTTCTTTCCACATTATCAAGCCTTTATTTCATTGTTATAAGTTTAGTTTTAATTCTTCGGTAAAAAATTCTTTAATCACTAGAAAAATATTAGGACAAATATATAAATATCTCTAAATTTGTAGAGTTTTTCTACTCAACTAGTTTAACTATGTTATTTTTCTATTAAAGCATCAAATTACTTAAAATTTGTTCCTTTTAAACACCGTTGGTTGATGAGGAATCAAATTTTATGAGGGTATTGATAGAGAGGATATATATGTTGTTCCCAACTCATTAGTCCAATTAATAGTGAAAATATTCGAGAATAATTGTGTTTACTTCAAGTCATTTTGAACAAATTAAAAAACAAACGAGACAATTTGTCTTTATTCCTTCAATGAAAATTATTATAATACGAGCCCAATTGAAGGCATTTAGAATAGAAATGTCGATCGAAATCAACCAACAATGTTCAAAAGAAACAAATTATGGGTGGTTTAATAATTCAATCGGAAAATAACATAGTTGAGGTATCTGAGGGAAAAAACCCAACAAACTTAGGGATTTGTTTATGAGCTTGGCTAAAATATTATATGTTACAATTAATATTTATGCAATAAACCTTATTTTTAACTTTTAACTTTTTAGTTAAAGATAATAGAACGTTCTTTTATATTTTAGAATTTTAAATTAAATTACCTAGAATTTATTATCTATCAATAATTTTTTCAAGAACAAGAACCAATGTATTCCATTACAATAGATGGATAGCAATTTATTAACTTAGAAGAACTTTTTTCAAATTATATAATAAGATACCGACTCTTTACATATATAAATATTTACTTTGGCGCTTTGCATATATAATAGACCTTTTAAATTGACTCTTTGCATAAGAATGAATAGTTTTATAATAAAAATACAGTTGTGAAAAGACAAAAATTGTGATTATTTTCTCCACTATCATAAAAAAAAATATTATTAAGGACGATGACTATCTTGATACATTTGGAATAAATGAAAGAATAAAAAAATGTTTGGAGAATTATTATGAGAAAAAAAAACTTCATTTGTTTACGTGTATTAAGATAGTCTGTTTCTATTCCATCTTATTTATATTTCACAATATATATTGAAATGATAGTGGGATAATAATCATAATCTTTCTCTCCTCATACTCATAGTACATATTTTCAGTTCTGTCTCCCTTATTTTTCTAAATCAAATTGATAATAAAAGTCACTCAATTCTAGAATTTTTTTTAAACTTTTTTATCGTAATAAATGATTTTCTGAGAAATGAATAATTGGGGAACCATTTAATTTTTTTTATATTATTCATTTAAAAATTTCAATTCATTTTTTTCTAGTATATATAATATAATTGAAAATTGTGACATACATATAAATTAAATGTTAAAGATACTTTATAAATAAATCAACTCATAATACATGCAATACTATCCTATAATTCCACTCATACTAATCAAGTTATATTCATTTATCATCAAGTAAAATTTATTATTATTTTCTCAATTAATTAATAGTTCTAATTGGCTTTTGGGATTTAATACTTTTGGCTAAGCTCACTTTTGTACATAGCCCTTTTTAATCTAGTAGATGTGCTTGTAGAGAATTATAACTTTTTTTTTTTAGAAAAAAGCTTGATCTTATTAAAGATTAAATAACTTGTACAAGAAAAGTTATTTTGTCAAATATTATAGAATCAATAACACTGTGAAATTTTATTGATAAATTTATATTAAATTTTGAATTAAATTTTAAATTTATGATACGTTGATTACTAGTTAATAAAGTCGGATTAATATTTAAGTCAAAATTATATGACTTAAATCAAGTTCAAATTACATTTGGATCAAGTCCATTAAGTTGACAAGATGTGTTCTTCAGGCTTAGGGATCAAAGTTGCTCGAACCAAAATATCCCTGAAGTCCTAATTCAAGCCTATATAAAGAGATCTTCTTCTAACCAAAAGAGGATATACACAGAGATACATACATACAAAAATACATAGTTTCTTCTGCATACAAAGAAGTTTTTGCTCCAAATGTTGAGTCGGCTTCCGCAAGTCTTTGCTCCAAGTGTTGAGCTGTCTTCCGCATGCAAAGAAGTTTTCGCTTCAAGTATTGAGTCGCATGTATTCCGTCAAATCAACAACATATCCATTAAGAGAAAAATCAGGAAATTACATCTTTTATTAAAGATTTGATAAAGATTGTAACCTTTGCATAAATTTAAATGCAAATAATATTATTTTTTTATTATTATTTATTCATTCCTGTTTACAGTATATGAGAAACGAAACTTTAAACACATACAACATGCCCTAACTTATAATCTTTTCTCAAAAGCAAAAACTAAAATCTCCATTTACTGAAATTGGAGGAGAACTTCTGAATTATGGGAACTAATTCCATACACATGTTTGTAGGTCAATGAGAATTCAAGGTAAAGAGAAATATTTGTAAACTATCACTTTCATTAGATATATGATTTTGTGTATCTCATAAATTTTTAATTTGAATCTCTTGAAATGTTCAAAAAAGTTTATAATAATTAATTTAGTGGGGTTTACTGATCTTTCAATAAATTTATGGAAATATGATTTAAAAATAGAAATATTTCTCAATTTCGCAATTTGGAGATCACATAGCCCTACTTATAAAAAATAATTTATATATAGTTCTACTATTACACAAATAACATAAATATATCGTTTTGGTCTAACAAGAGCGAAAAATAATTTGAATTTATTATTTACAAAAAAAAATTTATTTATTATTTTGATGATTATATTTATTTTTCACTCATTTTGGTATAAAATTTATCTTACGTGCCTCATTTGCTTTTTCAGATACAACAAATAAATAACAATATAGCCGAAAAATTAGTTAAAAACTTTTTCCCTTCTTTTTCTTTTTTTAATTCATACTTTTTAATTTTTATTGCTCATTTTTACACTAAATAAAAAATGTAAGAAAAAATCAAATAAGAATAAGAAACTCAAATACTGATAAGTAACAAGATCTATAAGGAAAAATTTTAAAATTCAAATTAGTTGTTTAATCAAGAAATAAATAAAAACACGTGTGAGTAAAATAAAAAGATTTTATGATGGTTGAGGCATATCATGTCATAGTTGTGTGAGGTATTGTGACATTGTTCATGGGTCTTGAATTCTTAGGGCATATTTAGATTGACTTTTGGCTTATGACTTATAAGTCAAAAATCATAAGTTAGGATTTCTAATTTATGACTTTTGACTTTTTTTTTTCTTTTGTTATTTTGGACTTTAAAATAATTATAAGCACTTTCTAATTTTATCCAAATACTTTAAAACTGCTTAAAAACTATTTTGGGTTTAAAAAACCTAATATAAGAGTTTGTTTGAATAAGCTTAAAATTTGGTCAAACTGACTTAAAGTCAGTTTTTGACTTATTTGAGTGTTTTGCAAATATCAAAGTGACTTATTTAAGTCAATGACCTATTTTAAGCCAAAAGCCAAAATTTAGGTGAGAGATGTTTTTTTTTTCAACTTAAAAGTCATTTTATGTTGACCAAATAATATTACCTTTTCGCCCTTAATTCTTATATTATTATTATTATTATTATTATTATTGTTGTTGTTGTTGTTGTTGTTGTTGTTGTTGTTGTTTGTTGTTGTTGTTGTTGTTGTTGTTATTATTATTATTATTATTATTATTATTATTATTATTATTATTATTATTATTATTATATTATATTATTATTGTTATATATTATTATTATTATTATTATTATTATTATTATTATTAATGTATGATAAAAAAAAATATGTGAATGATAGAAAATATTATTATTTATTGATATAAAATATATATTAATTTTGTTTTAATTTTTTTTAAGGATAAAAACCTTCAATTAATCAACTTTTTATCATGTTAACAGTTTTAAGGATATCTCAGACATTTTGATTACAAAAAAAAATGTTTATCAGCACTTATTTGTCAAACACATCAACAACTTTTTTTCTACTGCAACACTTTTATCCAAACACATAACAACTTATTTAAAAAATAAGTTTCAGCACTTTCAAAATTACTTTTTAAAAGTTACTATTTTTAAGTCAATCCAAACGGGCTATAAGTCAATCCAAACGGGCGCTCAACCTATTTATTGTAATAATGAGAAAAATTGAGTTTGCTATTTTCATAGAATTTATAGGCCTTTAGCCTCATAAGTCATAGAAATCAAATATATTAAATGGCGAATTTAGAATTTTAACATAGAGATGAACTAGAGTGTAAAGTATAAACTTCAAAAAGAGATCAGTGCCAACACAAGCACATAATTATATTTTCAAAACATTAGGCCGCACACAATGAAAGACACAATTTTGATTTTTGTTTTCTTGACTAAAATAGTTGTAAGTTTCTTAATGTTATGTAAATTCTGATAGATGACACTTAACAAACTACTTATAATTTTAATAGACGTGGAGATCCAATTAGGAAATAACCCAAGAAAATATGCACATGGAAAGCAATATATTATGATCCTTACAATTACTACATAAAGGCGTAGAGATCCAGTAAGAAAATGATCCAAGCAAAACTCACATGAAAAACAATATAGTTTGATCTTTGCAATTACTACATTAAGGAAAAGTCTAATCAAAGGAACCAACAAATCATCAACAGATGACCAAAGTTGATAGCAGATCAATCAAGCAAATAAGTTGACAACAAATCAATCAAGTAAATCAGGACAGGATCAAGAAATCACCAATCAAACCAAGAATACAGCCAAGCCATCAAAAGAAGAAAGGAAATCATATCAAGCCAAAGAGTCAAGATAAATCCTTCAGCCAAAACAGAAAATCATATCATATCTGTCAACAAGGAAGAAATACAATTTACCTTGCACATATCTAATATGGACATAGATAAACAAATCGCCTAATCAAGGGGTTCCTCAAATCCTTAATTGAAGTATAACTCTCTTAGATTTTCCTTACAAAAGCAAAAGTCTATTCATATATAGATATACCCTCTCCGACTTGATGTGAAGTACACACTTCACTTGAACTTACATCGTAATCTTCTTTTATTTTTCATAAACTTTGTACTCACTTGACTGAACAATTGAAAAGAAAAGAGAAAGAAAGATCTGAGTGTAGGTTATATAGGTAGAGGTTGTGTCGAAAAAGAAGAAATGATTTGCATATCAGATGGGCTTTTAATTGTAACATTCTGTAATAACCAAGTTCTCAACAAACTCTTAAGGATATTCTTGTAACCCAAGGGGATTGGACTAGGCACTATATCAGTGATCTGAACCAGTATAAAAACACTATATGTTATTTACATACTACAAGTTATAATTACTGTTTATCAATTCTACTAACATGCAGGTGTCACGACCCAAAACAAGCCGCGAGTGGCACCCACATTTATCCTCCTATGTGAGCGAACCAACCAATTTAAATCCCAACATTTCAACCATAATAAACAGAATATAATGCGGAAGACTTAAAATTCATTAATGAAAATCGATTAAACAACTTCTAAAATTTATTAACTATTAACCCCAAAATCTGGAAGTCATCACTACAAAAACATCTATCCTCAAATTACTAAGCTAAGAGTATCTAAGAATCTAAAATAAGTAAACAGCTAGTCCATGCTGGAATTTCAAGGCATCAAGACATGAAGAGGAAGATCCAGTCCAAGCTAGAAGTAATAGCTCACCCTGAAATCTGGCGTGATGAAGACTGGCTAGAGTTGAGGACGAGTTGAAGACGATGGTATGTTTGCTGCATTCCACAAATAATCAAAGAAAAACAAATACAAGTAGGGGTCAGTACAAGGCACAAGTACTGATTAGGTATCATCGGCCAACTCAAAATAGAAAACAGTATATATCGAATAATAATATAAAATCAACCACATACTCAATAGGTGATAACAACAAACACCATAACCATTGGCCACAACACCCAGCATATCTATGAGGACTCAAGCCTCCCCATCATACTCATTTGGGAATTAGTTCTTTTAAATTGAGTATATTAACATAATTCAAGTTTTCATCTCTTTATTCCTTTTGTGTCGGTACGTGACACTCCGCTCCACTACTACTATCCTGGTGTCGGAACGTGACACCCGATCCTCTAATACTATCCTGGTGTCGGAACGTGACACCCGATCCTCATCTATCCTGGTGTCGGAACGTGACACTTTGATCCTCATCTATCCTGGTGTCGAAACGTGACACTCCGATCCTCATCTATCCTGGTGTCGAAACGTGACACTCCGATCCTCTAATCTCATTCTTTAGCTCATCAAGCCTTCTTTTATACCAAGGCATTATCATTAACAAAGTGGATTTAAGGTTTAAGATTCAGAGCCTTATCTTTCCAAATAAACAAATTATTAATATTAATCCATTAACTTTCTAATTATAATCATAAATAGTCCAAAACACCCCTTTTAAAACAAAAGTCGAAATCCGACCCGAGTGGACTTACGGAGCCTGTGACGGTCCGTCGTGACTGTGACGGTCCGTCCTGCAGGTCCGTCACAGAGTTCAGAGAGTAAAATTCATTGGAGAACTTGTGACGGTCCGTCGTGCCTACGACGGTCCATTCTTCACTTCCGTCGTGAAGTTCAGAGAGTCGATTCTCAATGCCCAAATTTCAGAATTCTAAGTGTTTTGGAACGAGACCCTCTCGACGGTACGTCGTGCCCATGACGGTCCGTCGTGGGATCCGTCGTCTCAGATAGTTATTTCCAGAATGAACTCTACTGCTCAAGATGACTAAACAGGTCGTTACAATAGATACCAATTTACCCATCGTTCGTCCTCGAACGATCAAAAGAAGAAAAACAAGAACG